>WAAD01014166.1:81564-145031 GCA_013389945.1 Fregata magnificens
GGTGGCGGCCAGCTCGCCGGGCTGGTGCGCGGGGCCTCCGCGGCGCTGCCAGGGGCACCGGCAGCAAGGCAGCCTCGTTATTTACCGTTCCGCGGACTTCATCCCCGTTACAACGCAGAAGCGCCAGGCGAGGGATGAACCGTTGAGGCGTTTCAGCGGGCTCACGTCGCTGAACGCTGATTCACTCGCCGAAATGGCAAAGCACTGATGCCATCCTGTAAAATACAGACGCTGCTTCTTTTCGTCCCCCTTCTTGCCTTTTGAAATAGAACCTGTCCCAGACTTTGCCCAGAAGTCCCCAACTTTTCTTTCATGGCGTGACCCGGCTCTCTGCGGTTAACTGCAGGCAGCCCCGGGCTCCCCGGGCGCCGGCGTTCAGCAGCTAAAATCCCGCTCTGCCTCCGGCCCTGCCGTACAGCTCACCCTCCCCGCTGCCCGGTTTCTCCGTCTCCTTTTACTGCCGACCTTCACGGGATTCCCTCTGTCTGCAAACCTGTCGTGGCTGCTGCCCTCTCCCACAGCCCGCTCGCGGCTCCCGACCTCCGCTTCTGGGCCAGCTCCGAATCCCTCTCCTCTGGCCTCTGGCGTATTTTAAGAATTATTTGCGTACATTAATATTACATCGGGTTTTAATTGTGTGCCTCTTTTTTTCTTTCTCTAGTTAATCATTCATACCGCCTCGTGTCATCTCTGAATTCTCTGGAACTGGAGTTTGTCCTGTGCTTATAGATCACTAGCAGTGCTTCCCTTAAGCTGGTATGAAACCTAAAAGCTTACTCTGGAAAAAGTTACTAATTACCCAACCTGCGTTCAACCTGCGCAAACATTGTAAAATGAATAAAATGTACCACGCTTTTCCTGCGGGATTTGCAATGTACGGTCTGTTAAAGGCTTGCACGTGTACTTACCTTTATTTATGTGCACAGTTCCACTTAAGTCAATAGGACTACTTCCAGTACATCAAATTAAGAGTGAATACAAGTCGTTCCATGGTGAGATACTTAATCTGAAATGACAGAATAGGCGATTACAACAAACAGGGAGGGGAAGTGGAAAATGAGGGTAACAGCAATAAGATTATACTGGAATTTTGGTATGGTGTGTACAAACCACAGCAGTTCCTTCTTCGCTTGTAAAAGCCAGTAGCGAGGTGAGTTACTTCGGCTCCAGTATTGCAAACTGGTACATGTCACTTAAGGCATGTAAGTAGTGCCGTTGTATTCTGTTGGATAAGATATGCAGAAAAATGTAACATATAACTGTTTGCGGGGTAGAGTCTTGGCCACTTTCTTATGTATGAGATTTGCTACAGAGAAATGGAATTAGAGGACTGAAGTTCATAAAATGAGGGGAGAAAAAGGAAAGCCAAGAGTGGAGAGGAATGAGAGAAAGAAAACGAAGAGGGGCACAGACAGATTAGCATATAGAATAGAATGATAGGATAGGTGAACAAATTTTGGCTGGAACAGAAACAGCAAACCATTTTACCAACTCAAATGTGCAACCACCAACAAAACGAAAAACAGCAACAAGAAATGCAAAGCAATGCAGTAATGTATTGCTTTCTAAATGTCGAGAGGGATTCAGCAAATCAGTACAAATATTCTGAAGTCTCTTGGCTGATGCTGGAGAACAGGAGGGGAACAGAGCCCAGGTGTTTTAAAATTCTGCACTGGGAGATTGTGCGGTCACTGTGGTGGTCAGATAGTTTCTCCTTGAAGCTGTTGAGGGACAAAGCAAATGTCCAGCCAGTCACCCTTCTGAGAGCTCTGCAGCGGAGAGCCTGCAGCCAAGTAGGTGCTTTTCATCAGAAGCATTCAAAATAGTCAATTAACAAAATACAGAAAGCACAGGGAGGAAGGAGAATCTTCTCTGCACAAGCTGCACACAAAAACTGACAGTGGTTTGTTTTGATATGTGGGGAAGATATGTTTGCTTGCTTGCTTGCTTATTGTTACAGAACAGGATGACAAAGAGGTATTAAGGAAAGTAGGGGCTGCCCAAACTCTTTAACAAAGAGGAAATACCTCATGCACGATGCATTTTGTGAACCATACAAGATTTATGAAAACAAACAAGCCTGTCTTTCCAAAACACTTTCTGGAGAACTTCTAGGATTGAAACATTCTGGGTATTTAATTCAGCTGCTGGCAGAAAAGTACAAAGTATTATTTCAGAATACGAAAATACTACCCTCCAAGCAAAGCATCTGGTATGTTCTAAGGAGACATAAGCACACACAACACGCTGTCAAATGTGGAAGGGCAAAAATCGTATCAGCATGAAGAGAGGTGAGCAGACAGGACTGAGAAAGAAAAGTGCTTTTTCTCTCAGTGGTAGGGAATGGAGAAAGGGTACCACACGGACAACCTTATCTTAATTTAGTATATCCTTCTCATAATCTATGCTTGTATGGACTGCTGGCCTCAATATAGTTTCAGTATTTACATATGAAACACTGCTATCTCATATGAAACGGTACTGTAAAATACAGTGCCTTGGGCCAGTATTTCATGTGTTGATGGTCTTTTCTTTATGTTGAGAGACTATTAAATATGATCCCACATCTGAGTCTCTCTTAGAAATCTTTATCTGAATATTCAGCCATCATCTTCAACATAAAATTAGCAAAGCCAAACTCTTTTTTTCTATAGATAATTTTATATTTCCTGCAGCTTCTGCCATCATCTGGTCTCTGGTCCATGATTTTTAGGGGAAAAAGAGACATCCTCAACCTTTCCCCTTTTGACACACACATTTGTGTCCCTGGCCTTTCTCTCATCTTGTTCTGAAGAACACCCTTTGTTTGGGGATTCACCACTCTCTTACATTTTCCGGCTCAACTGTCTTGCCAATTTTTTTTTTTTTCCTGGAGAGTTTATTTTTAGCACCCCTGATTTTACTGATCTGTCTCACAGTGTTGCCCCACAGATGGCTCCATTTGCACAAAAAGCATAGCAGAGGATTGATGTGGCAGCAGGAACAAGTGGCATGGGGAAGGAAGAGAACTGTTTAGATCAATTTTGCCACTGGAGAAAATGTAATATGGAAATGCATTCTGACTTGCAACTAAAGAAGAAAGGATAAAAGCCTTTGATGAGCTAAAATACCTGCAATATCCATTCATAGCAAAACATGTCTTTAGACCAGGGATGCAAAAATAGGCAATACTAATAAATATCAGTATATAACTGATAAATATCTTATTATTTATTAGTATAGCTAAGATACAAATTGCATGGGACAGGAATAGGTATTGAATTCTGTCAGGCTTCTGTTTACCCTTTCTGAAAGATTATTTGCCACGCGCTGATTGTCATCAATTGTATTGAGCGCAGTAGCTTAAAATACATACTCAGGAAGAAATCCAGATTAGGATTTTCTCAAAAGGCATCATTAACCTGAAGATAAAATGAAAGGATATTTAAATACAGGGGTACCATGATGACAAGCCTAGGATAATGGATTAGTGTCAAATAGAGCTATCATCTGATGTAGATGCAACCTCACTGATCCAAGTCACAACGTGGCAAGATACCAGTAAACAATGTGCAGGCTGAGAACTTTCCAAATTATCGGCATGTCATAAAACATTAAAGATTAAGGCTTCCATAGCCATTTGAAACCTCTCAGCTATCTTAGAGTTCCATCATCTGATCTAATCAGTTTCTGTAGTAGTCAATAAAGAAAAAGCAAGGGTAGAAAATTTAGGTTATCTAGAACTACAGGTCCCAGAACATGCCTACTGCAAGAAAGAAAATCTGTTTAAATCAATTAAATAGGTTTATTTCCAGCCTCAAAGAGAGAGAATATAAATAGAGAAATCTGGGTACTTGAATCCAAAACGTTGCTCCTAAACACATATCAGATGTCACTCAACTTGTAAAGCTCCAAAAGTCTGCCAAAGACTTGTTTATGAGCTTAACATTTCGTGAACACCTAGAACTCCACTCCTGGACTATTTAAGCTCTGGAGAGTATTCTGGAAATCAGGTGCCTAAAGGTGAGGGGTTGCAAGATGCACGTGCGATACCTGTGTATTTTCTTGGAGCTAGCCCTTTTTAAAGGTCAGTTGCTAACACTGTCTCTATCCTTAGGTAGCTTCAGTTTGTTAGAAAAAGAAATGAAAATCAAGTTAGTTAGTTATACTGTGAAAAGTAGCAGACTTATCATTTTGGTTGCACAACACTGTTTCCATTCTAGTCCCCTGGGCTTTCCTCCTCTGTTACTCAGAACAGCCTGAAACTTCTGTTTTGCTGGGTTGAGAAGTTATGTGCTTAGTCTCTGCCCAAAGGTGAAATTGTTTCTGGAAAGCTTGAGCAAGAATGTTTTTGCTGTTTTAAGTGTGAGAACAGTGGGGTAGGGGGAAAATTGCATAAAGGTAAAAGTGCTTGAGGGTTTTCTGAATAAGTTTTTCATCAACATCACTAGATGTGAAAAGATTGAAGTCATGGTGGAAATAAGCCTGCTCAGGAAAGGCCTATACTTTTTCTAAAGTTGGTCTCACATCAGTCAGAGGCTCCTTCAGGCAGCACGTACAGTCCATCTTCGGCAGAGCCAGAGGACATTTAGACTTGCCCTTCCCGGAGGAGCTAATATCTGCTCAGATTTAGCTGTCCTTTGAGTCACAGACAGTGCCCCCATATTTTCATGGTGACACACCGACTGCACCCCAAAGTCCTAGTCCACCAGTTGCCCCATTACTGCATAACCCTTCCTGGGGTGGGCCATCTGCAGTGTACCTACAGGTTCCCTCACGAATAAACTTGGATGGGGGAGGCTGGTGAGGGAGGTGCTTGGTGCCCATGGAGATCCCACTTCAGTGCACACCATGGCCACAGCCTGCTACTGACAGTACGGGACCTCCAAAAGCGTAACAGCAGGCCTTATGACCTTGTCTCTCTGCATGTCCTCATGCCACAGTTAAGTATCATCAGTCACTCACAGGCATTTAAAAAAATATGCCATCTGTGTGACAACGAGGGGCCAAAGGGAGTCTTTGTCACTGTGTCCATGGGGGTATGCAGAAGCAGAGCGTTTCTCCGCAACAGCACCTCACAATGTCTGGTGAGATGCCTCAAGTCAACTGCAAGGAGGTCAGTGGACCTGAAAGCCGCATGGGTTTGCACCCAGGGTGACAACTGCCAGCCTGGACAGCATGAGGAGGAGATTCTGGGCAGGCACAACATCACACAACCCATTGTCACATGCTTCACCTGCAGTCGTGCCAGGCATTGCATGCTCAGCATGAGCACATGTTGAACGCAGACAGTGAGGGAGGTGTCCTCCTCCGCTGGACCTGTGGCGTACAACCTCTGACTCTCCTGTGGCTGCAAAACCATCTTGTCAGGGAGCAGCACAGGCCAGGGACTCCCCAGGCCCTGGCAGCCAGGGCCTGTCCCACCACCCCAGCCCAAAGCCAGGCAGCTGGAGGGCGCTGGGGCAGTCCCAGCTCTGGGCATCAGGCACCTCCCTGGGGACAGGCTGAGGCCAGGCCGGGGTGGGAGCCCACAAGTGGCCCTGGCTCAGTGGGGCCCATGGCGGCGCAGGACATGGGGTCCCTGGGCAGGGACAGTCAGGGCTGTGGGCGCCCTCAGGGCCCCACACATTCTTATGGAGAGATTCTGTATGGCTTTGATCGTCGCTGATTTCAAGAGGAGCTCGCACAAGCAGAGCTCTGGCGGGCGCGCTGGTGTGTGCAGTCACGTTGTTGGTGGAGAAGGACAGAGGTGGGGGTCTGTGAGGAGTGGCTGCCTTTAGCCCCTGCTTAGAGGGTATGTGGTTTCTGATACAGTGGCTAAGGCTGTGAGAGCCAACAGACAAGCAGCAGTAGGACACAGGACCTCTGTACAGGGAGAGCTTTCCAGAACTGCGTCATCCTTCCTGGCCTCACCAGGGCAGATGGGCCATTCGTGGGGGAGAGTTGCTTGCTGTGTGTAGGGAGCTGCAAACGCAGCTCCGCCAGGTTGTCTGGCAATTCCCACTTGCAATAAAACATCCTGCAGCACCAGCCGCTGCCCAGGGGTGGAGGACATGGGCAGGGCAGTCCGAGGCAGCCTGGTTCTCCCCCAGCATCGGCAGGTGAGTTCTGCATGCCGTGTAAAACCTGTCTCCTCTATGCACTGACGCCACCGCCAAGGCGGCAGTTTCACCGTGACCATTGCGCTTGTGACCATGTCTGCCTTCCTGCCAACACCTCTGGCAAGTTTGCTGTTTACGGTGATTACTCTCAGTGTGACCCTCATGAAGCAGCAATTGTGGCCTTTACCTCTTGCCCAGAAGTCTCCTCTGTTGTCTCTCCTTCCTCAGGCTAGCCAGGAGCAGGGCTCCCAGACTGCCTCTGGAGTGAGGTGGGAACCTCTTGCTTCCTTGCATGAAGCTGACCCCAGACACAGGTTAGTAACAGCAATTTCCTGTGGTCAGGAGCATCCAACTCCAATAATCTCTCCAACAGTTCCCAAGACTTCAAGCCCCTTTTGGGGCAGTCATTGCATAGAGAGAGGGCAGTGACTGCAGTGCCATGACATTACCCAGGAACAGTATATAGTTAAATATTTGACAGAGAGTTCTAAATAGTTTTGATGCATGGTAGGCAGCATACCAGGACGTGCCTAGTTTGGCCATGATGCAGCATGACTGGAAGATAACTGCTGGTCTCAAACGTCCCTTCCACAGGCAAGGGAAGTATCTGAAGCAGCCAAAGGTTTTCAGTCTAGTCACCACTCAGACCAGGCTACAGAAAAGGAGGAATATCAATGAAGACCGTTGATGTAACGCCCCAAACCTTTGATAGAGATTAGCTTCGTTCTACTAAGCTTCTTCATCCTGCAGTCTAAGCTGGTGCTGACAGAAATGTGCATTGTCTAGGGCTGAGCCCTAGTTCCTGGCACCTCTACCAGATACCTGGGCAGTTAGCTTTGGAGACGTGCTCCAGGTAATGCTCCCAGGATGCAATCTGCAAAGGGTTGAGCCAAGCCCCTGCATCCATACACAAGGTTGCACTGCTGGCCCTGAGGGTACCAGTATATTCAGGAGACATGCTCCAGTGGGGACCTGAAGGAAATCACAGCAGAGGAGTGGCAACAGAGCTATCTCCAGCAGTATTACCATCAGCTGCAGATCCAGCCCTGATGGGAATCTTTTCCCCTACATATGCAAGGAAGGAAGCTGAACTGGCAGATGATCCATGAAGTGTTTGGGCTGAGACTTCAAGGGCAGCCCCTGCAAGCTCCAGGCCTGGAGAGAGAGGAAGGGACCACGTCCCACAAGCTTCTTCCTTCTAGGTCCATAGCAGTCAGCCTGCACACTGAGAGGGCTTGTGAGGGGTGAGAAGGCCACAGGAGCACTGTGGGAGTCCTTTCTTCTTTTAGTTTGCTTAAAGACCAACTTACTTCATGGGTAAAGGGGCATTTTAAATAGCTTTTTTTCAACCTCTTAATATTTGTTTTGGAATTTGATGTACTTTTTCAACTTTCTAGCTCCTCTCTGCACTCTTGAAGCCTTTGACAGCTCAGTTTCTTGTCTGCACAGGGATGAACCAGCCACCTTTACTCAGTGAAAGAACACATGGGTTCTGGACCCATGAAAGGCAAGAAGTGAATCCCACCGGGTTCATTGGGAAGGTCTGTTTTTTTGATATCCATTAATCATTTAATTACATGGTTGGCAGAACATTCCTGGGAATATCTCAGATGGGCTGCAGACCATGGTATCTGGGAGAGGATCAGCTGTGCATTGTTAAGAATGGGCAGTGGGTCTTCATCCATAACAGCTTCCACACTAACAACCTTCTGGATCAGCTATGGGGTAATCCTCTAACCACACCTTGCACAGTCTTGTCCAGTTCAGTCTCTTTATCATGCTCAAAACCATAGGACTAGAAAACATATTATGCAGTTTGTACACGGGGGACTTCATGTGCACTTGCGTTGATGGCAAAGTGAGGAAAATGCTGTGATGTGTTTTCTTCTCCCTGCTGTCCAACAAGGTCCCCAGGAGCTGGCCCTCCATCCAGCTTCACCTCTGCCATGCTACAAATGGGGTGATACAGCTCTTGGGTGGTGCGCTGACTTTGCCTGTCTTTCTCGAAAACTGAATTGATTTAAAATATATTTAACATATGTTTTAGGCCACAGTTGTTAATTTCTAGAATGACGTGTCTTGAGTTAGCCTGTTACTTTCTTTCATGTTAGAATTTGCCTACCGTCCCAAAGTAATCAAGGCAGGAATCAGTGGATTTGGCTCGTCTGAGGACTGTGTCTGCCTCAAGTTCTGCAGAAGGTACTGTGTGTGTTGGTGTTGCTTCCTTTTTTTTTCCTTGGCTTGTCTTCACAGGGTTTCTTTCCCCTTGATTCCTTTCTATTTTTGTATTAGATCAGCTAAACACATGACACCTAAGACTTCACTCACACTGTCCCCCTCTACCTCCTGCACTCAATTCTGGCCAAGATATATGGACAGAGATTTCCTCTCACCCAAGGGTAATGAGTCACAAAATCTGGATGATTAGAAGGAAGGGTTAGGGTTTCACCTGCCTTTTGGGAGATCATTTTCTCCTTCAGATACCATTCCTAATCCTGTACTCACTGCAGATGCAGTCTACCAGAAGACCTGCAGAAGTGAGTCCTCTCTGGAGACTGCAGTGTTACTCATCGCTTTCTGGAAGGTGTTTTTGCACCACATTTATCCCTAAGGGGTTAGAACTGACACTTGACACTGAAACTTGTTCAATTTTTTTTTTTTGTTTCAAGTTTCAATAAAAGTTTAACCACTGAGATAGTCCAGGTTTCTATTTGAAGCAACAAAAGGGAAGCCATACTGCTCAGCAAGCAGGCTCTCTGACGTTGTTGTGGGGTTTATCTATAATGCAGTGTATGTAGATGCATTTGGGCTAGCTCTACATGGGTTCAGCCAGCTGTGCAACCACAGAGCACAGAGCCCAGTGAAAAACAACAGCTCACCAGCCTCGCAGGCCGAGAAATGCTCTATGTTGTTGTAACATTAATGCTGACAGTAACTGAGTTGGTTGAGATCTTGGGATCCTAGTCTTGCCATTGCTGCTTGATTGTTTTGTCCTTCACTTGAGCAGGGAGTTGTATTGGGTTTGCGTGGCAAGGTTTTGGTAGCAGGCGGGCTACAGGGGTGGCTTCTGTGAGAAGCTGCTAGAAGCTTCCCACGTGTCCGATAGAGCCAATGCCAGCCGGCTCCAAGACAGACCTGCTGCTGGCCAAGGCCAAGCCCATCAGCGATGGTGGTAGTGCCTCTGTGATAAGATATTTAAGAAGGGGTGGGAGGGAGAGTGTGCAACACCAGCAGCAGTCAGAACAGAGGAGTGAGACTGTGTGAGAGGAGCAACTCTGCAGACACCAAGGTCAGGGAAGAAGGAGGGGGAGGAGGTGCTCCAGGTGCCGGAGCAGAGATTCCCCTGCAGCCCGTGATGAAGACCATGGAGAGGCAGGCTGTCCCCCTGCAGCCCATGGAGGTCCATGGTGGAGCAGATATCCATCTGCAGCCCATGGAGGACCCCACGCCAGAGCTGGTGGATGTGCCCGAAGGAGGCTGTGACCCTGTGGGAAGCCCGTGCTGGAGCAGGCTCCTGGCAGGACCTGTGGACCTGTGGAGAGAGGAGCCCACTCCGAAGCAGGTTTGCTGGCAGGACTTGTGACCCTGCGGGGCACCACGCTGGAGCAGTCTGTTCCTGCAGGACTGCACCCTGTGGAAGGGACCCATGCTGGAGCAGTTCATGAAGAACTGTAGCCTGTGTGAAGGACTCGCGTTGGAGAAGTTTGTGGAGGACTGTCTCCTGTGGGAGGGACCCCACGCTGGAGCAGGGGAAAAGTGTGAGGAGTCCTCCCCCTGAGGAGGAAGGAGCAGCAGAGACAACGTGTGATGAACTGACTGCAACCCCCATTCCCCATCCCCCTGTGCTGCTGGGGAGGAGAAGGTAGAGAAAATCAGGAGTGAAGTTGAGCCCGGGAAGAAGGGAGGGGTTTTAAGGGGGGGAAGGTGTTTTAAGATTTGGGGTTTTATTTCTCATTATCCTACTCTGATTTGATTAGTAATAAATTAAATTAATTTTCCCCAAGTCGAGCCTGTTTTGCCCATGATGGTAACTGCTGAGTGATCTCCCTGTCCTTATCTCAACCCACGAGTCTTCCGTTATATTTTCTCTCCCCCGTCCAGTTGAGGAGGGGGAGTGATAGAGCGGCTTTGGTGGGCACCTGGTGTCCAGCCAGGGTCAACACACCACAGGAGTGCTGAGTTCGAACAAAGCAAAGATTATGTGATTTGGTACAAAATTATTCCCTGGAACAGTAACTAGGAACACACATCTCTGGTCATGTGGAGGTCTTTCAGCAATGCCAGGAGTGTGTGTTTTAAGCTTCAAGTCACCCCAGTTCACCACCTATTTAGCTGTCAGATCTGGGCCTTGCAATATAGGATCTGATGTTACTGGTGACTGGAATTCATTATTACACCCAGATCCTTAGCTGACATTTACAAAAGGCTGGATGAGTTTATGATCGATAAGAACTTCACATAACTACAGAGCTGAAGAAGACAATAAGCAAATGATGCAACCTACTCACCATTGACCAGGGAAGAATTTGCACCTCCACACGTGCATTCAATCTTCATAGTAGAGCAGTTCCTCTGAAGCCTCTGATACTGCTTGTTGCTAGAGAGAGGGCTCAATGGAGTAATTACCTTAGTCATAATGACAGATACTCCAATGCCATCAATTTAAATCCCTTTCATAGTGCTGAATTACAGCTTGACAGCCGAGATCTCATGACACACTCCTTCTTCTGATTCCCCACCTGCCTCGTGACAACTGTATTGCTTGGTTACATGAAAAAACCAACATCATTGCCTAAAAGGAAGACAAAATGACAATAAACTTATTTTTATGAATTCTTTGGATTCTTTGCCATCTCCTATTTGCTTTCTGTACTTTTTGTTTTTCCTTTTTGCAAGAATTTACATTTACTGGGACTGAATCTTTTCATTGCTTGCAACTTCCCATTGCTCTGATGTGATTGCTTTCCAGTTTGCAATTTCTTTCTGTGTGCTGCCAGAAGTTAGGATCCAGTGTCACTATTAGCATTTTACTAGTTTGCAATTTGCACCAGTGAAACATCTCCTCACCCCAAAAGTGAGTTTAAGGTAGCTGTCACAGGTATGTAGGGGTGCTTGCTTATTTTAGTTTTGTTGACAAAAAAGGAAAAAATCTCCAGCTCACAAACTGGGTTCCTACCATCTGGTAATAGGAATGCATGAAGACTGATTTTTTAAATATTTTATCTTACTTACCATGGTGAGACAAAACACTTGGAGCCTCAGTACCTGCAATTGGGACATGAAGGACGTACCGTACTGTTCTGAAGACTGGAGATACTTAAACAGTTTATATTCTGACACTGAAGTTATAGGTTAATGTAAACATTTTATCATATATCCAAGGCATGCCATTTTCCCATGACATTCTGTAGCCTTACGTCAACTAGTTGTCTATGAAGAAACTGTATGAATCACCTTCTGGCTGTGTCTGTCTGTCTTCTTTCAGTGTAGAAAAAGCAGATTATGATCTTAGATTCATGCTTACCATTTGAACAGTTAAGGTTAGGTAAGATGAATTCTGCCCTCAGATTAGTCAAATATCAGAAAAGATATCAAATGTTCCTTTCTTCCTTCTTCCACAGCATTACTAAAAATCTAGATAGTGATTCTTGCAGAATTATTTGGTATAATAAATGCTCATACTTAAAAGCGAAGTGCTATAATTAGTCAGTGATGATAGCTTCCATAGTTTAATTTGCAAATAAACTCTTATCCCATTTCTAAGACCCTTAAACCAATTTTTCCACAGCTGGAGGATTCTGTCAGCCAGATCACAACAAGCAACTGGAGGGAAGCATTGAGGGCACTTTGCAAGGATTTTTTTGCTGTGTGAAGATGTGAGCTAGCTGGTTCGTAGCTTTTATTCCTCTATTGCACATGAAACCTTGATTTAGTGCTTGTGCAGTACCAGAGACGTGTAAGGGACACTACAGCCAAGCGAAAGGCATCGAGGGTGTCCCATGTGGGGATTAAAGCATCTCAGGACTAATGGAGGGTTAGAATGAGTAGAGGGAGAAAGTACAGGATCACAGGTCTTTGCACCATACTGAACTGTCACTTTTCAGAGTCCCTTTTTCCTGAAAGAGCCAGGCTGAGCTATAAAGCTTACCAAGGGCTCCCCAAAAGACCATTTGCATCTCCTGCTTGGAGAGAGGGAAGGGGCTGGCATGTGTGGGATGCAGCTGGCACGGGCACCTAGATCCAACAGCTCGCAGGCATTGGCTCTGCCTGTGTAGCTGTTGAGGGGCTCGAAGCGAGCCTCGGAGAGAAGTGCTATGACTGTTCAGCAGCAAATAAACCAAGAGTAAGAGGTTTTCCATGATTCCCTTCAGTTATAGCTGAGGCTTTGAGAGAGTGAACGATATAAAAACAGGAGACAGAACACTACTCTGGAGCATCTGCTCTTGAGCCTCATCGCACTTCTGAGTCCAGGCCCACATTCCCTGTACAGAAGCCAGAAAAGAATAGTTCTAAACTTATGACTAAAAACAAGAATCACCCTCAAGACTGGTAGGTTAGTTCCTCTGATAGCAAGAGCCCAGAGAGGAAAGTGTTAACATCCTCATAACGCTATGCCCATGACGGCCTGCTTTCTTTTTGTCTTACTGCTAAGCAAAATACAGGATGCATAAATAGAGACACTGAATATAGACTGCAGGAGATTATTTTAGCACAGTATGAAGACATGATGCCAGTAAACCTGTAATTTGAATATATATTTTTGTTGCAAGATCTAGTGTTCTGTTTTACACATAGACACACATACATAACAAGAGCAATGAGGCTGTCAGTTCTGGCCATCTCAGTAGTATTGCAGAATTGTGAAGAAGATGACAAAATGCTGCATTCAGTTGAGAAATCAATTTAAGCAAAATGCTTAGAGAAAATAGATTGTCATCTATAGAAAAGGGGAAATTAAGGGCAAGTGGAACTTCACTAAAGTATGCCCTGTTTTGGAGAAAACAGAAGTTCTAAGCCACAAATGGAGTTGAGCTTAAACAAGTTGAGCAATTAAACTTGTTGAGCTAGTTTAATTGCAAGAAGAATAATCCATAATATCTAAGTATTATGTTTCCTGAAACTGAAATGGACACTAGCAGAATATAAGGTACTTCTATACCAACTGTCAAAGAAATATTCACAATAATTTATGCATGGAATGAAGCAGCAGGGCAACGAGAAAACTATATGTAATGTTTTAACAGGACTTAGGCAAATCTTTGGGCATCCAAACTGACTAGTGCTCCTGTTGCTAAAGAAAGGCACCTAGATGTACCTTCTGGGCATTTTCCATTTCAAAGTTCCTTCATCCCTATTGCCCAAGGATCTCTTCACATTACAATGTATCAATAGGCAATTTTTTGATCAATAAATAAAACCAATCATTTGGTATATAGGTAATCCTAGTGCCATTCTCTAGAGCCAGGTAAATGAAAGACAGTTTGAAAATAGCTATACGGAAAGAAGACTCTTTCATTCCCTTCTTTCATATGCACAAATAGGCTTGGAGGAGAGTGTTGATGGCATTTACTTTCCTTTGGGAAATATGGGGAGCTATTCCAACTGGCCTGGCCAGAGTTTGCCAGAGCACAGCCCTGTCATGCACCCCCAGTTGTCTGCAGCTTGGTCACTTCCCCAACTCTTATGTCCCTTCCAATTTAATTAGATTATTTTCCCTTGGTGTTTTGCAGGTTTTTCCTGTCCCTTCTTTTTTTTCAAACGAATAATCATGCTTACTAACATCTTATCCAAAAGGCCAAGACTTCAGTGCAGCTTTGGAAATACTGCATGCTGTGAGCTTTCATATGCCTGTTGTTTGCGCCTGCCTTTAGGTTATTAATAGAAAAATTCAGAAAAAACATAACTTATCCCATATAATACTCTACTAAATATCCTTCCTGGCACAACTAATGATAGTGTCTCAGTGTCAGCACACAGAGCAAGAGTGAGACCAATTGTTTCCAATCTATCTAGAAATTTCCAACTGCGATCTATGGAGAGCTGCCTGGTGGTCCCCACAGACTCATCTGATCACGTGTTGCTGGCTCCTCATCTTTTCCAGCTGCTAGCTTCTAATAAAAGCAGGGGAAAAATGGTATTCCACAGAAATAATGAATACGGCTGCCCCAGGGGTATTATGTGAATGTGTACTGGAGAAAAGATGATCTCCACAACCCTGAAAGCAGGGGAGACAGAGTTTGCAAGACAGTCTCTTTGTTGACCTGTGATCTACCATGTGAAGAAGTTGGACATTTGAGTGGCCTTTTAAATCCTAGTTCAATTAACCTCTTCGGGGCCATTCTTTATCCTCGTCTTCATCCCTACAGTTGCAATACACTGTTATAAAGCACTTTTCCTCTAAATCTAAATCCCTGGAAACTACACGTAGGATAAGATCCTTAGCTCCTGAGGCAGGGCCATTTCCCTGCCAATGCAGGACTTTTTAATAGTCCTACTCTTAATCTAATTACTTCTCCAATCTAGTTTAAAATTTTCTCAGTCAATGCAGAATTCAAACAAAACTGTAAGCTGTATGAATAAGCCTAGCCAAATGGGAATTTTCTCTCACTAAAGGTCAGGTTTGGCCTCTAAAGAACAGCCTGTGTAGTAATGAGTGTTTGGTTCCCTTGAAAATTGCAATTTTATGGAAATGTCACAAGAATACATGTACCTTTATTTAAAGAACTGGTTTTTTTGTCTGGGCTGTTTAAAACCACATGACTGAGGTATTTTACAATGCAGCTGTTACAGATGACTCCGACATAACCTCCTTTACAATCAAAGGGAGGCATGGAAACTAACAGATCTTCAGACAGGAGAAAAATCAGTTGTAGCTGTGCTTAGGCTTGTCACTTGCTTTTTTTTTTTCAGAAGGTGATGTGGGTCAAATCCTGCCCTCGCACATGTGGGACCGCACTGTGGGCTGGACAGTCAAGGGGCTCAGCCTGGCTCCACGCGCAGCCCACCGAGGGCCTGGCTGGGGCTCAGCCTCCTGACACCCCACTCACCTCGGAGCACTGAAGCCGGGGAGAGCCCCTTTGATGCTACAGCCCCTTTCACACTACTCAGTCAGTGCCCCACACCAAATTCAAGGTCCTATTTAATTAAATTCTCTCGGCATCTGTCTTCCTCTCCTGTTTCGTGCCTTCCTCTCTAGAACGAATCCTGACCATAGCATGTTCTTAGGGCTGCAAGATATTTATTTTAGCTAAAATAAAACAGAGAAGAGAGACTCAAGTACCTACTACTGATGAGCAAATAGTTTTTATTCCAAAAGAAAACATGATGTGAAAAAGTATCCTTCAGACAGAGGATTGTGGAGACATATCAGTGGATGTTCACACTCAGCATGGCACTTACTGCTACCCTTTCCACAATTATCACCTCCTCGTGCAACCCAGGGCTGCTGAGCTGATACAGAGCTGGCTCTCCCACCGTGGAGGGTGCCAGTGAGGTTAAATGTACCACTGAAGGGGCAACATCTTTCTGATGCACTGCTGGAGCAGAGCCGTGGCCAGCCTCAGCCTCATCTCCGGTGGCTCCACAGCACCGCTCTTCTCTCTCACCCCAGCACTGTTCTCTCCCCAGAGCACAAGCCCCACTTCTTGCTAGTTCTGGGCAGCAGATGCTTATGATGCCAGCCCGAATGCTTGCTAACAGCATGAGCATGTCCTATGAAACAGCGCTAGCCACAGTCAAGGACACGTAGGGCACCCTACTGCAGTTTTAGCTTCTCCTTGTAAATGACTGCATTTCCTTTTTGGAAAGGAAATGAAAGCAGCAAGGTGGATGGCCAGGCAGAGGTGCTGGGGTCAGATGGGGAGAGGTAGCATATTATATCCTAGGAAGAACACAACTGAAACTGCTGGGAGGGAGCATGCTTCTGGCTTATTGTTCTCTTCCTCCAAAATGTGGTTGTGCAGTTGTAGCAGGAGTCAGTGAACAGCTCTGCTTATTGTGTGACTATTCGTTATTTCAGCCCACCGCAGACTCAGGGTAGAATTACCTAAACACTCAATATTCACATTTTGAAATATTCTTTTAATTCCACAACCATAAAGACTGGAGATTTTACAGTTTTGAAAATGAAAGAGAACCATACAATAACTTGCAGACACACATAATAGCTTTTTACAGGAGGTTATAGACAATTTTCTGACTACAGTTAAGCTGTAATGAATGTAAAAGAACTCACACCGCCACACAAAAAAGGGAGGAGGAAGACAAAAGAAAACCTATTTACTTCTAAAGGCCTGTTGGCAGCTAACATAAGATCAAAATTTAGGTTTTGAAAAACAGTACATTTTACCAGGCAAAATCTAATGAGGCTGATTTTTAAACAACTTAGCACAATTACATTGATTGCAAGAACAATTTGGGTAATTACTTGTGGAAATGACCATAATTAGCCAGAAATGAGCAAGAACCTTGCAAATGTTCCGATATACAAGATTTTCTTCATCTTTCTATGAGATGTTCAGTGCTTAGTGTACACGTTCCTTTCTTTAAGCCAATAAAAAGGTGCGGTTAGATCAAAAAAAGTCTGTTGTATGTTCATAAATGATGTGTCATAATCCAGATACCTAAAAACCCCCAAACTTTGGGGACAGTTCTGCATTGTTACATATGACTGTTGGGATGTTTTGGGGATGGCTGTGTCCATTCTTAGAGTAGCAGTGCCCAGTGACACATGGAGTGGCATTTCGGTATGCAGATGTGGGAGGGGAGGAATCGTGCATTTTGCATTGAAGTTCTGCCTGGCATCATGTCAAAAAGTTAATTTCAGTGCGGTAAGAAGAACAAAGAACAATTTTAGGAAGGGTTTGATAATTTATTCATATTTAGATTAGGTCCGGAGAGATGATGAGAATGTTAATTGACCTCTCTGAAGAGACAGGCGTTCTCACCAAGAAGAAAAATCATCTCAAGCAATTGGGTCTTTTTTCTTCGTTATTCTTTTTTCTCTTTTAATTTCCTCTATGCGAAGCTAAAGAGAAGCTGAAGAAAGCAGGCCAAATGGCAAGAAAATGAGCACAGGAACAGAAGAGACTTCAAATGATGAAGGGAACTGTGGACAGCAGGGACAATAGTCAAAGCAGGTCCTATCTTTCTGGATAGAAATGAGTTGGCTAGGACCTTTCATAATTGTTTATGATCTATTATTGTTGTTATCATTATAGATCTCTAAAGAGAGAGGAAAGCAGCTGATGGAAATTTATGGCAACTTCAGAGATAAAACAGTGACTCTGTAGAAACTTTCCCTGTTAAAAAGCCACGTTAGGTGGTTGTAAGTATCTTCTCTGCTTCAACAAGTGCTCCTGGTGATAAAGGCTTCCCAGCAGAATGCTCAAAATGACGGACCAAAGTGACTATCACTATAAAAGTCAACATACTGCCAGCAGGGTTGTGTTTTTGGCAAAACTCACTCCATTGTTGATCAACGCAGTGAACTTCCTCTGTCAAACTCATCCATGGCCCAGCTGGACAAGGTTCATAAAATAAATACAACAAAATAGATTAGCTTTAAAGCTCTAACCAAGAGGTGGCGAAACCAGGGGGGACTGTGCTGAAGCCCTGTTGTTCAGCTCTGACAGGCTGTCTCCTAGATTAATATCAATTTTCCAATGTTCAGTGTTATTTCAGTTGGCTACAGTACTCTTGTTTCCTGGTGTTGTTCCATCTGTGTTAATGTTTTATATCTTCTTTTGACTACTTTTTCCACTGAGCTCTCCTGCTTCCTTAGTGTTGCTACTAAACATGATGCAGGAGCCTGGTAGATGTTCTTGGGGGCTGTTGACTTTGCTAGGACCTGATGCCCAGTTCTGTCCCACCATGTCTGGAGAAGAGGAGGCTGAGGGGAGACCTTATTAACGCTCTCTACAGCTACCTGAAGGGAGGTTGTAGGGAAGCGGGTGCTGGACTCTTCTCCCAAGAAACTAGTGATAGGACGAGAGGAAATGGCTTCAAGTTGCGTCAGGGGAGGTTTAGATTGGACATTAGGAAGAATTTCTTTACTGAAAGAGTGGTTAGGCATTGGAACAGGCTGCCCAGAGAGGTGGTGGAGTCATCTACCCTGGACGCGTTCAAAAAAGGTGTAGACGTGGCACTCCAGGGCCTAGTTTAGGAGTCATGGTGGTGTTAGTTGATGGTTGGACTTGATGATCTTAGAGGTCTTTTCCAACCTTAATGATTCTATGATTCTATGATTCTATGATTCTTGACCTAGCCCTGGTAGCCTGAGGAAGAAGAGTAGCCATGTCATTACCTGATGTGAAATACATCCTTTTGTTGTGATAACACAGGACAAACCAACCCCACATGAGTAGGGTGAGTAGTAACACTACCTGCTGTTGTAGCTTCTCATCTGGAGGTAAAGAAATTATGAGCAAGGAGAGAAAGTGGGAGACGAGTTATCAAGCCTTCATCCCAGGCAGGGGACTCGCTGCTCTCCCTGCACACTGCTGAGTTGTTGCAGAATGGCTGCCATAAAAGCGGAGCAGTTTGCAGGGGGCTAGGGAGAAGGACATCTCTGCTCAGCCCACCCAATGCAGTGGAGGGTAGTGGCCATCTGGCCTAACAGGCCTCCACCAAGAGGCAAACCCTTATTCATGTGGGGCTGTGGGATGACTGTTTCTCTTTGGGGAGCCTTTTCTGCTCTTCAGCTCCCCCGCCCAATAAATTCCTGTTTGGTCGAGTCCATCTGTTTGATTTTCCCTTGGAGATGTGACATGCTGGGCATTTGGGTAGGAAAAGGATGGTTTTCCTCAGAGGCTGGCTGGGGGCTTGAGCTGATGGTTCCTTGATCACCCCTGAGAGTGAGCCTGGCAGATGGGTAACACAATGCTAGTCTCCGAGCTGGAAAAATTTATGAAAAGGATTGCATGTGGTGGGAGACTGGGCTTGATGGCCTCACAACCTCAAGCCAGTTGTGCATCCCTGTCCTGTCCTCTCCTTTCCAATCCTACCCAACTTCTTATGTGGTAGTTAATACTACAGTTTCTGAAGAGGCAGAAAATGCAGCATCATTGCTAGTGAGATAGCAGTAAATTCCCTTGTGAACATCTTGGGCTGTGATGATCCACAGGCCAGCATAAATTTGGGCTAAATTTGGTTCTGGCTTCTGCTGTCAGAGGAATGAGTTCAACTAAAGTTTTCTGCCTGGGGAGAATATGATACCTGATGAGGGCTGTCTGTCTATGGATACCACTTAAATGTATAGCAAGCTGTAGTATAACATTCTGGTTTAAGTAAAAAATGTTAATTTAATAGACAATGCTTAGTTTGCCATTTCAGGGAGTGAGTGGATCAGAGCTTCAGCTGACCCATGACTGTGTGACTCCATCAAAGAGCTGTTATGGTACATACCAACAACGGGGCTGGCTTCAGGGCTATGATTACTTTTGGCCCATATTATCTATCCTTACTTCGCAAATTAAGTGAGTCTGCTCATAAAGTGAACATCCAGCATGCTCCGTGAAAGACTTGGGAAACAACAATGCCTGCCTGAAATGTAGCTCAGTTTCATATGTAGGTGTTGATAGCTCTTTTATGGGCTGCTTGGGATACATCAAACGTATATTATATCCTCTTTTGTTAAAGTGCCACTGAGTCTGGCCCAGCTGTTTAAAACTCAGCCACTGCGTAGTCTACAGTGATCATTTTCATCACTTGCTTTGGCAAAATTTCATAACCTGGAGAGGTTCAACTGCAGTTAGCTTCAGTAGTGTAAAATTAATTACTTTTGTATACTCCTGTGCTGTAAGCACTGGGTGCAGCTACTGTGCTGTAATATTAGATTAAACTGAGTACATTATTAGCTTTATCAATGATTCATTGCAATCTTAATGCCAACCGAAAGGACACAGAGTACCCATTTACCAGTGTGCCTCTAGCAAACACTGCAACACAGACAGGTGCTTTATTTGGAAGTGCCTTTATCAACTCCTGAGTTGAGTACGTGTGTTTCCAGTAGATTATATCAGAAATAGGAACCCCCACACACGTTTAACTTCAGACTCAGGGCAAGGTGCTTAAGATGGGACTCTGAGCCATATGTTCCAGGCAGCCAGGATTAATACAAAATCTGTGTGACAGCAGACAACTGCAGACTGAGAGCTAGCCCATTTGTAACACTGATTGACAACAGTGCTCATGGAAGTCTGCGTGGAGGCTGGAGCAACTGAATGCAGCTGTGAAATAAGGTTGAATGAAAAAAAGAGACTTGCAAAGACTCTCAGAAGCCTGTGGCATGTGAGCAATTGCCTCCTCTCAGCCATCCCTTCCCTGTCTTCCCCCCATGTTTTGGAAGGAGCTGTCTCTCTGATTCATCGGTCCATCACTTTTGTCCACTGAAAAGTCATTCCTCGTTCACTCACCCCTTCATAGCAGTTCCTGAAGGAAGGGTGGGCACTCTGAGTGCTATTAATATGTAGAGAAATGCTAACTAATAACAGAATAAAGAGGACGGGGGAATTTTTCTCTTCCTTTCCCTTTCGGGTCAGGATAAGAAGCAGTATTTGAAAGAGCAGACTTCAGCCGGTGCAGATGCAATACACAATTTCAAAGTTTCTCAGTCTTTTTGAAAGCTGAGGCACTGGCCTGTGATATGCACACTTGTCAACAACTGTGTATTCACCCCTGTGGGCTTGAATCAGATCCTACTACACCCCAGTTTGTCCGTGGTATAACCACTGATTTCAGTTAAATTAGTCTTTATTTACACTGGTGAGTATGAAGAAAGGCAGGTTTGCTAAGTACAGCAGATCACACGAAACCAGTCTTTTTCTTCAAGGGAGGCATTAGTCACCACTGCAGGCACTTTGATTTGTTAGTCTGTACACAGCACAAACAGGCTTTTGAGAAAGCAAAAGAGTGTTTGTGTGGGTTTCCTGGGATGTTTCCTGCAAAGCTCAGTGCTTTTGTAAACCCTTGTGTTGATTTTGGTAAGGTTGGTTAAAATAGGTAATTGTCCGCTTCAAAAACAAACCAATGAAACTCCAGAAGAAAAGCACTCTGGAGGTTAGAAGCAAGGGTTGCTGTGTGTGAGACTGACAAGGAAATACATGTGTCCCAAGAATAGCCCACAGCTGTTTACAGGGCATCTCTATTAGGACCTGAAGGATGGGAGTAGTGCCATGTGTCTCAATACACACGTATGATAAATATTACTCACTGGTAGCTATTTGAATGTGCCTGATAGAGCTCGAAGTCCTTGTAAGAAAATAAATAGTTATTAATGATAACAATTACATTACTGGGGTCTTTGGAGCCCCGCTGAGGTCCTCTGACTCAAGACCAGATTCAGTAAACCACGAGTAAGAAAATTAAACTTCCTGTGATTAGGTTTCATTTCACTGTAGATGAATCTGTATTTCTACTGAAAAACATTCAAAGTTTAATGACTCAAAAATAACTGAAAACTCCTGAGTACCACTTTTGCCATTTGCAGATGAGAGTAAATGACATTATCTAAATGAGAAATCTAAATCACCAGAGTTAGATATTTAGCCCAAACGAACAGAATCACAGAGTGGTTGAGGTGGGAAGGAGCCTCTGGAGGTCATCTGGTCCAACCCCCCTGCTCAAGCAGGGCCACCTAGAGCCAGTTGCCCAGGACCATGTCCAGACAGCTTTTGAATGTCTCCAAGCAGGGAGACTCTACAACCTCCCTGGGCAACCTACGCCAGTGCTCGGTCACCCTCACAGTGAAAAAGTGTTTTCTTATGTTAAAACTCATACATTAAGTCTCAATTTTCATGCAATGCACACACAAATCATTTTGGAAACTAAAAAATCAGGTTTTGCTCTCCCTCCTTCAAAATGGGGTAAGCAAAATGGACAATTTCTACAAAAAACAAGTAAATAGAAGAAATTTAAAAATAATTTCCCATTTTCAAATGGGATTCAATGGATTTCAAATCCATTGAAATGCTTCTTCAAAACACTTTCAACCAAACCTAATTAGAACGGCAATTTCCTAGAAGCTTTCAGAAAATTTGCCCCTTCCTTTCACATACGTTTTTGCAATATCATCGCACTTCACCTTAAGCATGGAGCATCTCCCTGAAGAAATCTGGAAGGTCTTGTCTTTGATATGCCTCTCACAGCTTGCTGATGCCACAACATGAGCAGGAAAATGAGCCACTGTATGTTAGCTAGGCTACGAGGCAGCTGGGGAAAGGCAGTGCTTCGTTTAATACTCAAGACATATGTATATATATAAGTATATAATTCTGCAGATACTCTATGCATATACATATATATTTAAAGTGCTGAGTATTTTAAATCAGCACATATGTAACATATATGTATATATAAATGCATTTTTGTGTATGTGTGTGTGCATATATATATATATATACACACAACCATATGCATTTAAGCTTATTTTATTTCTCCTTCATCTCTTCCTTCTACACTAGTCTCCTTAGGTTGTAAGCTTGCTGGATCAGACTGTGCCTGTACTGGTCCGTCTTGTCTTAAGGGGGAAACAAGGGTATTCCTGTAATACAAATACTAATTTATAACCCAAAATCTGTGTTCAAAGAACACTAAGGCTGCAAAGTCAAGCAGCCAAAGGTAGGAAAGACCAGGAGTCCTCTGCCACTTTAATTCAGTCTCCTTTGCATACTGCTAATTACCTGATCATATATTCTGCTCTTTCCTTTTTCATTGCCTCATTCAGTATATGAAATGTGCAGTACTAACTTATTGAGCAATGAGGCAAGATTGGTTTTCCCCTGACTGTTCCACATATGAATTTACATCCTATTCACTGCACGCTGTTCAAACCCCACTACCGAGAAGAAATGGTTGTTTGCTCACTTCTTTAGTATCGTTGGTGGTCATCTCTATCACCTTGGAGTGCCTTGTGAGTTTCTGTTCACAACATCCTCTCTTCGGTGGGAGCGATGTCCATCGCTGATGGCAAACTGAGCTAGATTAAGGTAAGGTAGATTTGATTTGGTAGAATTGAGATAGATTAAGGTAAAAAATTACACAGTTTGAGATATGCCTGATTTTTCACAGTATCCATCACCAAATAATACTTATAATTTCAAAGCTCAGCTCCCAAAGACTTCAGTTTGCGGCTCAGCCCTTCTGAAAAATGAGCCCAAGGAGCAGCAAGACAGACCTTAAACCCCAGATCACAGGCCCAAGCCACTGAGCCACAGGAACCCAGGTGTGTGCCTGTGTAGTTATGTTCAAGACACCCAAGAAGTAGAAGAGGGCTCTCCAAGATCTCTCCATCCTGTGGTGTGGGTCGCCATATGTCCCATGGTGAGAAACCTTGATTCTGTCCTGCTCCAGGCCAGCACACATCACGGGATCCACAAATGGAGTTTTGGAATGAATTAAATATGAAAATGAATAATGGACGTTGTGTAGCAGTCCTGGGGAGACCTAGTTTGAGATCACATTTCATTTCATGCTCCTCTTAAATATTACATTGTCATTGCACTATAGAATGCTAAAGCAAAAATGCCAGGCTACATCCCGGGAGTGGCGGTGGAGGTTTTGGCAGCCGGGCAGGGAGAATCAGAGCCACCAGCCCTTGGGAAGGTAGCAGGGGCACTGTGAGCTGTGGAATGGGTGAGCTGTCTGGATATTTCATGAAAGTCATCCCCCTTGACACCATTCCTGGTGTTCAGGTTGGACTCGTCATTAAGTTTCAAAGTCAATCTTGGCTGTGTTTCTGCGCGGCTGCCATTTCCCGTAAAGATTCTCCAGCTTTTCACAGCCTCTGACATACTCGCATCTGTTTGCACTCACTTTGGGCTTGGAAACATTTCTCAAGAGAAGAAGCAAGTCGGGTGAATTTTTCTAAAAGAAGAGGTGGGTTTCTTGCGCACAATTTGTTAGCATTGCAGAAAAAGTGTGGTTTGTAAAAAATTTGTCTCCTTTCAAGCCTTTGGGCTGATTTTTTTTTCACGGGCTCTTTGGCTCTGCTCTCTGCGAGCTGTTCCCAGATCAGCTGTCACAGCCAGCCTTTGTGCATGACTGCGAGAGCCTCTGCATTTCTTGTGACCTTTGAATTCATGCCCACACACAGAGCAGTTCCCAAGCTGCTCTGTGCGGCCTCAGCTCCAGCCTTTAAGGACTACCTGAGGTGCAGCGTCAGCTGAAGAAAATCACTGAGGCTGTTTTTGGAAACTACCCACAACCACCCCATAAGTTTTTCCTCCTTGTAATTCATAGAAGAGACGTGAGCTGTGTCTGGATGGTGCCCCATGCCTGCACCTTTCTGGTACCCTTCAGTCCCATATGACAGTACAGGTGAAGAGAGGGAGATGTAGGCTTTGGTGTCACAGGGCTTGCTCTCTTCTCGCTTCTTTTGGATCACCTGTGGGCTGTGGAGCTGGCACCACAGCCAAATGTTCACCGGGTGACAAGGAAGGTGGAAGTCTGAAAGCACAGAAGATTGCCAGGGAAGGAGCTTGCAGGGTGACAGCGTGAGTGGCCAGAGATGTGAGGGATGGAGAGGCTCAGGTGTGTGGCAGAGAGGAGATGAGGGAGGATGGAGTCCTTGGCGTGGGGCAGGCTATGAAGGACGTGAAGGGAGGGTCCACTGTAGGAAAGTGGCAACTGAGGATTTCAGGAGGGGTCAGAGGGAAGCCAGTATGACAGGCCCGGCTGCAGGAGCAACAACGTATACAGCCACCTTTTCTTATGTAGCTTAATGCTTACTGCTGGGAAATGAGACTACCAGGACATTCAAAGGCTTTTCAGGGACACACGAAAGCCCCAGGCACATTTCAGAGGGGCTCTGACAAGTGGATGCACGGTGAGAGTCCAGTTCCCACGCACATGGAGGGGCTGAGCAGCCGGGCCACCGTGTGATGTGCGGTGTCACAGGGCTGGGGTGCAAGGGGAAGGTGAGTATATCCCCTCTTGTCCTGTCTGAAAATTCATACTGGGAATTAAGATGCAGTGCTTGTGCCAGTCAGGGGCTCAGCTTGATGATCCCAGGAGCACCTTCTAGCCCTTTCTCTTTAGCTTGGGCATATGTGTGGCTGCCCGACACCTCATCTGTGTGTATTAGGTTCATACAGGAAACATAGCAGCCCCACTCAGCCCAGAAGCAGGACTGACCTCTACATATGCTGTTTCTGTGTCTTTTGCTAAAGTAGAGGTGTGTTGGAGGGACGTACACAGTTTTCCCATGTACATAGAATAGAATTAGAATAGAATTAGAATAGAATAGAATAGAATAGAATAGAATAGAATAGAATAGAATAGTTCAGTCGGAAAGGACCTACAATGATCATCTAGTCCAACTGCCTGACCACTTCAGGGCTCACCAAAAGCTAAAGCATGTTGTTAAGGGCATTGTCCAAATGCCTCTTAAACACTGGCAGGCTTGGGGCACTGACCACCTCTCTAGGAAGCCTGTTCCAGTGTTTGACCACCCTCTCGGTAAAGAAATGCTTCCTAATGTCCAGTCTGAACCTCCCCTGGCACAGCTTTGAATCATTCCCACACATCCTATCACCGGATCCCAGGGAGAAGAGCTCAGCACCTCCCTCTCCACCTCCCCTCCTCAGGAAGCTGTAGAGAGCAGTGAGGTCACCCCTCAGCCTCCTTTTCTCCAAACTAGACGAGCCCAAAGTCCTTAGTTCCTTCCAGCCCTTTCACCAGCTTTATTGCCCTCCTCTGGACACATTCAAGGACCTGAACATCCTTCTTAAACTGTGGGGCCCAGAACTGCACACAGTACTCAAGGTGAGGTCGGACCAACGCTAAATACAGTGGCTCGTCACCTTTCTGATACCTATACACTGGATCTCATGATCAGGGTCTGCACTAGGGCTAGTTCTCCTACCAACCATCAACAAAACTCCTGTTGGTTTTAAGAAGAGCAGGAGTGGACCACAGAATCTATGAAATTTTAATTTCAGATAAGAGGGACTTATGTAATTTACCGCCAATTAGAAATAATTCAACTAAACCTGAAAATTAAAATATATTCAAGAAAACAATAGGAGGGAAGCAGCTGACTTTTTTCTATACTTGCATAGAGGCAGGGCACTTTAATTCATTTTTCTATGGATTGGAGAAAATAACCCCTCATACTAGAGTTATCTGACTCCACAGCCACTGCAGTAAATGATTGCAGTTTTTTTTCCTACTATATCTGGTAAGGAACTGGAAATCTGTTACTTGGGCTTCAGAAGCAAGCCAGGAGCATGACATTTAGGCCCCTGCTTCTCCAGTTTGTGTGCGTTGTATCAGTGGTGTGGACCACTGTGAATTAACTGCTATTCCCTTTTATGTACTTTAGCTGTCTACAGCTGCTCCAGACACTTTTAAATATCCCAACAACTCCAGTATTGTTTGCTGACACTTTCTAAATGCTCTGCTCGGCATTTGTTTGTCTTGATAGCATCGAATGCCCTCTTTCACTTGCAGGCAGCCAGAGGCCTTGGTTAAGGGCCTGTACAGGTGTTGCGGAAATAATCCAGGGCAATTCTAGTACCATCTAAAAGCCACACTGTTTATTTTTCTGTACACACGGGCTGCTTATCACAGCCACCTGGAAATTCCACACATGCAGTTGCCCGAGAATGGGGCTTTGTGACAGTGCAGGAAAAATGGTTTTTCATCTGTTTCGCTGGCAGTAAGTCTCCAGTAGGTAAAAGCATGTTTGATTTAGAGTAGGAAGGCAGAAAGATGAGAGAGCGCTTTAAATTAAAATGGAAGCTTTGTTGGCATAAAAGATTAACCCAAATTTCTGGTGTTGGTGGCCAGAAACCTGCTCCCTTGCCATGACTCCAGTTCCCACCATCAACTTATGCTTGCCTGGAATTACATTGTGTGTAGGTTACAGCTGCATGCGTTTGTGCCAGGGCTGTGTGTCAGTACAACTGGGTATACTGACAGTTCACATAGAACAACCCTCTCACGGGTGCAAAGCACGTGCTTTCTCCACTACTTATTCTTCAGCTGAGCCAAGGTGGTGGCACTGGTTCAGTGTAGACCCACAGGTCTTGGGGCACAGGCGTGCTGGGGAAGAGGAGGGGGTTGGTGTGGCTGGGAAGGGAAAGCCAGAGCATGCCTAGCGAGTGCCCGGGGCAGGGTGTACCTGTGGATGGCCACAGTACCCAAAGGGCCGAAGGATGTGCCAGGCTGAGCTGCCAGGGTCTGCCCTCTCCAACTCTTTTACAATAACGAACTGGAACCCAGGGCAATAAATGAGGCTGAGACTGGGGTGAAGTGGCCTGTTCTGTGCCTGGAGTATCGTTTGGGGCCACCATCTCAGAAGCAGCGTAAGCAAGAAACCATGAGCCAGGAAAGCAAGAGCTCTTTCCTGTGCCTTGCTTTCTTCTGAGGTACAGGCAACATGCTATTCTCCCTTACTGCATCACTTCTCGGTTCTGCTGAGACATGCTTTGGGATGACTGAAAGGGCATTGTAAAACCTGTCTTGCCCTTTACCTACTGTCTTTGATAGAGCAGTGCAGTACTCTGTGCCTAGCCTTTCCCTTCCTCCTCCACCTCAGCCTCCAGCCTTCTCTTGTGCAAACGTGTGGGGTTGGAAACAACCGTAATCTGAGTGACAGGAGCTGTATGGCCATTCCTGGGTGACCTGGAGCATGTATGCTGCAGCAGCTCATGCTAATAAGGAACAGGGAGGCTGTGGCCCTTGTAGTCGTCCTTGTAATCCTGCAAATGGTGTATGTGTGGGGATTTCCTCTCCCTGGTCTGCTGCACAACCACAGTGTTAAAGAACTACACTCTTTAAGGACACATCCCACCACCACTCAGAGATAGTTCAGCTAGATGGATGTCCAGGCTGAAAATCAGTATACCAGGGAATGCAATGCAACACATTAATGCAATTAAATCACAGGTGTCTCTGGAAGTTATCCTGAAACCATTTGGATGATGTAAGAGGGTGGCTTTCCTGCAAATGTTCCAAGCCCTCCCGTAGTGACTGGTGAGCTCATAGTAGAGTTCCCTGCACTGACACCCAGATTTGACTCTTGCTATGCAGCGTAAACCTCTTCATTCTGGCTTGACTCTGCTGCCTCCTTTAATGTATTCTCCATTTTTACAACTGGTTTAGCAGTCTCCTCCCCATGACCTATCACATCACTATTATCTTTCGTATTAGTCATATCTGACATTCAATTGGCATGTTTTGACAACCTTATCAGTGAGATTTGTGTTCTTATTTGACCTCAGCCTGTCAGGGATGGGAGGACAGGGAGTCCTTGAACAAGCCTCAGCCCTAATGATAAATACTGAACAGAAGAGACATCTTTCTTTGTGACCTCTTGCCATGTGCTGCAAGAAATGATGGGGGAGCCTATTATTAGGCTGAGTGCCTGCACCGAATGCCACAGGACCCCTTGCCTTCACTAGGTTCAGCATGCACTGCCAGAACACACACAGTACTACACCATGTAGTACTTAGTCATCTGTTTTAATGCAAGGAATCACATGCCTGTTCTTCCCCAGCTCGCTCTCAATCCTGCTGGTAGAGTCGAGAAGCGTACCCCCAGTCAGCACCTGCCATCACTTTAAGAACTCCAGAGCATGAACTCCTCTGAAGCTGCCCTGCCATTGCTCCTGTCAAGTCTCACCAGTAAACATGCAAGAGTGGTCTGCTACCTTAGGTTTCTAAAGGGATTCACAAGAATGTTGGAAATTTGTTTTGTTTCAAAAAAAGGCAAAATCTAAAAGACCTAAAGGTTAATGGAGACTAATCCACTATAAGACTAAGAGACTGCCCATCCTCATATTGACACCTCCTAGACTGTGAATTCCTCAGGGCAGAGAATCCGTCTCTCTTCTGTGCTTTGTAAAGCAAGGCAGGCTTTTGTGGTGCTACATACCTTCTGAGGGAAAGCAGGACACCTGGTCTCAAAGCATTTAGCCAGGTAAGGCTTCTGCATGGCTTCCACAAATGCTTTTCAATTCCAGAAAAAACACTGAGCAAGGCCTTCAGGATTTAGCCCATGAATTGTGATTCTCATAGCACACGTGGATCCTGAGATGATTTGAACTAAAATTGTGTCAGGGAGGTCTCTCCTCCTGCTTGTGTTCCTGGTGGGGCAATAGTCTTAATGTCTGTAGCTCTCATGATTGCAACTTGCTGCACAGGAAGCAATTATGGATGAGGCTTGAGCTGCCTGGCCTCATGGCTGCCTTCCTGGGTCTTGCGAAGTATCTGTGAACAATTGGATGGATGGAACGTGCTAACAAACATATTCCCCCACACGAGGCTTGCCCTACCGCTTACATCAGCCACATGCTGGAGCCAGGGCAAATCAGGTGAGTCAGATAAAGGTCTCAAGTGTGGGATTGTCTCCAAGCAGCAAAAGCTGAGGTACATCTGTACCTCACCCCTGCACACAAGAACTTGGGGAGCGAAGGCTGGAATATAAGAAGTTTTCCTATAGCCGTCCTGTGCAAGGCTACCTTGCAAGGGAAGCTCCTAGAAAGCTGAGGCTATGCCTCCTTACATTTTCCTAAATCACCATAACATACTAGAGAAGATGCAAGACCAGGCAAAATTGTCCAGGTGTCCTGGAAGGGGGAAGCCAGCTGAACTAGCTGCAATGTGATGTAGCCTACAAACCTAGCCCATGCACACGAGCTTGTTTTTGGTCTGGGGCACGCTGTACCCTCTTTTCTCAAGCCCATTGGTAATTTGCCAGGCTGTCAGTGAGGGTTATACAAATCTCACACAGGATGTCTGTACCAAGCAGGTTATCCCTTACCTACTGCTAGGCTGTCCTGGAAGAGGTTCCCATTAATTTTTTTCCCTCCCTCTGATGACACATTTTCTAAACCACAAAGCTGCTTTGATCTGGACAACGTCAAGAGTCATGCTGTGCTGTGGGTTTTCCCTTTAAACTCTTGGCAATTATACACACTGGCAGCTATGCCTCCCCTGGGGGACACTGCTCAGAGGTCCTCCAAATGGGCTGGGTGCTTTCGTACAGCTCTGGACCTTGTTTCTTCCTGTGACCTTCGTCCACAGAAGTTTTGCTTGTCCTTGAGTCTTGGCTGCCTTGGGCGGCTGCAGCTGGTAGCATACTTGAGTCTAAACCTTCCATGTATACAGGAACTTGACCTGATGTGAGTCTCGCACTGCTGACTCCTTCCTCACGTTCCTCTTCTGCAGCCAGGCCAGCACACAGACCTTTTGCAACGTGGCGCTTCTGTTTCATGAGCCACATGGATCAGACACAATTGGACAGACTGATCCATGATTCATTGAAAAGTTGCCTCTGACTTGGGGTTCAGGGCAGAAGAAAGGCTAGTTTCATCCTGCATGCGATGATCTATTGTGGTGCTGCCACATGTGTCAGAGAAATAATACTTGGAGGTCGGCTTATTTAAACAGATAATTTGGCTTCAGCCGACCTGGGATTAGTCATGTTGCTGACTGAAGGGCTGCTGCTTTGGGTTTTGGTTCCAGTTTTTGGAGCAGACGGTATATGGGAGGTTGTGTGCTAGCTTCCTGTCTATTTCTGCCTGCAGCTGGATGTGGTCCTGGATTATACTTTTGGTGATAACCATGAGGCACCAGCAGAGCCAAACCATTCTGCCCGGCAGCCTGTCTGGGAAGGTTGTCCCTGCTGTCCAGCAAGGACTTCGGAGCAGCTGTTTAAAGACAGCAGAAATAATCTGTTCCAGGCTGCCCATGGGACAGCATTGCAGGAGCCAAAATGGGTTTCAGGCACAGAAAATGCAGCTTTTCATGGTTGTTCTTGACCTCACTGGAAAGGAGGGAAAGTTTTCAGCTGCCACCAGCTGCTGAGTGCTCTGCAGGAGTCTAATTGGTGGTGTCCGTCCATTTCCCCATGAGCAGTCATCCATGCAAAAGCTGCCACCAGCCACCTCCACAACCAGGCTACGTGACAGCAGGCCAGGGACTGCTGATGGTAAGAGGCTGCCTGAGCACCACAGGGTGTGGTGTGCCTCGCCACCTCTTTTAGGGGCACGCCAGGGCCCTCGGTACCTATTAGAGGGCTCCGAGCCAGGGAGCAGCTCCCTGCCTGGGCTGGTGGCCAAGAAATCTGCCTGACCCCTTACCTTTATCATAGGCCATCAAGTGTCAATCAAAGGACACTACTAAAAAGGACTTCAGCTCCCTCTCTGAGAGAATGCAGTTGCTTCATACATGGCTAATCCTGCAGGACCTTCCACCTGTGTCTCTCCACTCTTCACCTGCTCTTTGCTGCAGCACTGCATAGAGGCAAAGTGAGCAAGTTTTCGTTCTTTCTCCTATCCATTGAGTGCCTGTGCAAATTCCAAAACATGCCTCCTCTTCCCCTTGTTCCGATTTCTAAAGGGTTCCAGTTTCTCCAAGCTCAGTTGCTTTCCCACCTCCTCCTCCCCCGCTGCCTTTCTAGGCCATGCTCAGCAACAAGTGTGAGCTATACAAAATGCTTGTCTCCCGTCAGGTGTAACAGATATTACCGTCATTTCTGCCCAACACCACTGCCAGTAATAAGGATGTAAATAATGCATGAGCTGATGCTAGATGAGGATCAAATATGCACAGCTGTGAGTTATTATGTGGTACTGTGCTTTAAGGTTGGTGAAAAGAGCCACTTTACAGCTACTTAGGATTTTTGTATTCTATTCCCAGGAACTTTCATCTGAATGTGCTCACAAGATAACATCTGAATTAGTCACAGTCCTTCATTTCAGTTGCTGCTTTGCTCGACTTCGTTGGTTAAACAGCTGAGTTCTCCCTGGACCAGGGTCATAGCAAAGCCAGTGGGAGGTCGGTGATAATGGCCGTGGAGATTTTTCACTGCAGGAGGGCAAGCAGAAAGGTTTCAGGTAAAAGGGGAGGATTGTTCCCATCTCTTTGTCTCTCCCCTCACTCAGAAGTGCCCTGAATAATACAGCCTAAACCATCCCCATCTTGAGGCCTAGGGATACCTCCCTCCTTTGACTATGGAATGGAGAAAGTTCACCGAGGCAGGATGTTAGCATGGGGGAAACGAAGCAGCCATTTACCTCTCCAGAACATTTTGACCGTGCCTTATTTTCAAGTTTTCATATTATGTGAAATGACGGGCAGATCAGGCACAGCACAAAGCAAACCGTCTCCGAAGCTATCAAAATTGTCACTTGTGGACACTTTTGTGTTTAGCTATTACAAGTACGCTTTTCTAAATCTTTTCCTGTCTTTGTTGATGTCGCTGCTTGCTCGCTGAGACACATCAAAAGGCTTGCGATGCTCCTTTTTTCTCCTGTGCAAAAGGCACCTGTGCCTCTCGCTGCCGCATGCTGATCCGTTTCTAGCACACTTGACACACGCAAGTCAAACGCTTTTTCTGCTGCTTCTGAGCTTGTGCATCAAGAACCAACTTAGGCGTGTGAGTGTTCTTTTCACAGCCCAGGGGGGCCAGGCAGTGTGGCAAGGCAGCACGGCCAAAACCCAATGAGCTCAGGTCAGGAAGGCTTTGCTTTGCAAACCATCTCACCAGGGACGACTCAACCCCAAGTCAGGCGTGTGCTTAAATGGAGGGGCACGGTCATGAAATTTCTGTCCTTCCCAGGTTGGAAACTGCAGGCAGCCAGAGTGAATGCCAGAGGATCCAAGACAGTGGAGATGCCAAGTTCCCAGGCTGTTTTAAGATTATAAAGAATGTTTTAAGGTTATAAATAAGGTATTTTGGCAACAGAAGAGGCAGAAAGACCCGTCCTTCTTCTGGCTGGTTCCCGTTCTCCCCAGAGTTGGGATGGTGTGGGGGGGACAAAGCAGGGGTCCTTGCCTCAGGACACTGCTTCTTGGGTGGGAGCAGAGGGCAAGGCTGGAGCTGCCCGTGGGGCAGGGAACCAGGCCTTGAACCATGGCATGAAGCTTGGGCACAGCACTTGTCTCACTCAGGCCCATCACAGTGGGCTGGGGTCTTGGTGAAGGCATCATGCGCAACGATGTGGGGAAAGACTATTGTAATGCACAAAATTAAGCTGAGGCGGTTCAGCATTTACTTTAGCTTTTTGGGGTATGTCACTTTGTTTCTAACAATTTTTCATCTCATCTTCTTGTATATGGAATATGATTTCTGTCCCCCACTAAGTCATTGCTTTGTTCCTAGTGGTTGCCCTAAGATGTTGTTCTCTCAGGAGCTGTACCTAAATGCAGCATTTTATTTTAAGTTAACCTTCCTTTAGGTGGACTGAGTCGTTGGTACTCACATGATGCTGTTCTTCGCTGGAGTGGTGAGTGCAGGCTGACACAGGCACCGACTCAGGACCCAGAAAGGACAGTCTCCACGATGGAGACAGAGGAGAAGCAGCCCAGCCGTGTTTCTCTCCCCAAACACGGACATAGCCTTTTGCCAGTCTGAGGGCAGGCGTGGGCAGAAGGGACCTGTGTGTCTCTCATGATGACTCTGCAAAGGAATGTGCGTATTCTTCAGCTTTGCAAGGGGGAGAGGCTTCTGGCCTGGCCATCCGCATCCAGGCTGCCTCTCACCACTTTGCAGGGCACTGCCTGGGGGAAAGATATCAAAATCAAGACCAATAAAAGAAAAACAGTTGGAAAGATTATGACTTATCAGTGCCCAAAGCCCAGGCAGGAGCAGAGCACGCCAGCAAGCAAAGCTCTGACAGTCGCTCCGGGAGGTAAAATGAGAAGCCCTGCAGCTTGGGGAACCTGGAAAAGCCCCTGTGGCTTGGAGCTGGGCACGTGACAGCAGGAGAGAGATTTCAGAAAGACATGACAATTACAGGGAGTGCTGCTGGCTGTTCGTTGGGCTGATTTTCTTCTGTGTCCCTTACGGGACACTCTGTTACACCATCTCAGCAGCAAGAGGCATTACCTGGATCCTATTTAACTGTGGTCATTAAAAATCCCTTTTTAACTTTGCTGAGAAAAACAACGGTCTATCCAGTGCCCTGCAGTTATGTTTCATTTTGTGGCATACTTCTTTTGGCTAATGAATTGTCAAAGGTGTTTAAAATCATTAAGCATCCAGCACTCCCACAGCTTTCCTGGGTGATGCACACCAGATTATTGCATTGTGAATATTTGGAAATCCCAGTGGGGATCTTTCCTAGGTTTCCTCTGCTCCGTGGTGCTGCAGTAAGCATTCCCAGCCGCGCCCATGGATGCAGTCACATCCCTCTCCCATTCGCTGACATATGGAATGAATAGCTAACAGCTTTATTGACATTTCTATACAGGGTGCAACTGTCATAACAAAAAGATACCCAGGCATCCAATTTAGCTGCAAATTTACCTCTGTCATACAGACCCTAGACCTGCAATTATGAAACGTACTGCCATAACAAATACCAGATTTTTCCAGTGTGGATACTAGGAACTTCAAGTATTCCCACACACTTCTCTGTCATCCTTTTTGGATCTTTCTTTTCTATTATAGCACGTTTTGAATCTAAAGTGACACAGCCAATCAGTAGTAAAGCACTTGGATGGCTTCTACATCAATGCTCAGGAAAACAGTGTCAAAACTGGGGAATAACGGAGGGGAGCAGAACGAGAGGAGGCTTTTAATTTCATTTAATGATGTCTACTAATACTTGCGTTGTCAGAAGATAAAGCAACATCATCTACATCTGGAGGAGAAAAGGAAATAGTTGTAGTTCCATTTTCAAATCCTAAAGCTCATGAAGTGACAAATGTTGTTTATCCTATCTGGAAAAACTGTTATTCTTAATTGTAATACTGTCACTGCTGCCAGCTCTTGCAGCTTCAGTGCGTAGCTCATGACAAATGGTGTCTTTTCAAGCCCTGTTTTGATTATATAGGAATCTCAACAATGCTTTTTTTAAGCTTGAATGTATATCCCAGAACAAAACCTGAAGGTTGAAAAAGTGGAAGACACAGAATTCACTATGTATTGACTTTAAAAAAATCTCATCATTTTTAATGAAGTATAATCATTTCTTGATATTTTTTAGTTTTTCAAGTTAGTAATACTGCACTCCGGAACAGGAAGGCACAATATATATACACATACACATACATACATGTCACTTCATTTGTTGCTGCAGTGTCTCTCTGCAGAGAATATCATTTGGGTTTGCGTTTATCGTATTTATACATGCAAGCCTTGTATTTTTACATACCTATTGGACCCTTACATTTATAGATGGTGCAGGAATATGTAATTATACGTCTGTTTGTTCACCTGGTTACATTTCCTGGACTAGTCTGGGAAGATGCATGCCATAACACCCCAAAGAATATTCATACCATAAGATCACGAGGAGAAACTTTCTGGAAGACATCTAATAATGTGGTTAAAAAAGCCAAAAAGAACCTGAAAAAAACAGTTCTCGTATCTCATCAGACATTAGATTTTCACATCAAGATACAGAGAAACTAGACACTAAGAAAGCTTCCAGGAGATATTTTTCTGCTGTTGAAGATTGGTGGGAACATGCAGGTAAATCCAATGCTTAGATGGAGGCAGTTGGTGCATATATTTTACCATATATATTATTTTCACTGGACATCAGAGAGCATTAAAAAGGGTAACTGCCCATCTCCCTAGTTTCCTGGAAGTGCTGGGTACTCATTCACGTGTGGAGCAGCAACACGTCTTAGGTACTGAGCCACCAAAGCCCTGACTGTCACTGTGCATCACCTCTCAGAAACAAGGGGATGATGCACGAGCAGGAGAAGACCTTTCTGTCCCCTGGACAGCTACAGCCAGCTTTGCCTTGTCACAGTCGGCTTGAGGGAACGCTGTTGTAGGATGCAGGAATGTCTGACTGTGGGGGGTTGACTTGAAATAGACCTCAGTTCCGTCTGAAAAAATATTTTCTTGCTTAGCCACAGAAAGAAGTTGTCAAGACGATGGTTTCACATGCTGGAATTAGACTAACTTTGTTCCTTTGAACGTGGAGGAGCCTTGCCACAGGGGAATGCTGGGTTTATGGTCACGCTGGTGCTCTTCCTGTGACAAACAGAAAGACCAACAAAAGCAACAAATTCGAGAAAATAAAGCCAGGCTGAGAGGAGGTGAGCTATGGGAGCAGCCAGGGGTGTGGGATGGAAGACAGACTGTTTCTGTCACCTGAGCCCCTGCTAGCTGCTCCTTCAGAGGAGGGACAGGTATCTGCAGGTGCTGAGGTTTGTCCGTGGACAGCTTTGTGGCAGTATAACTGGTGGGATGCTTTTGACAGGTTGGCTGGTTTTTGCCCTTTGTTTTCTCCCTGCCAGGCTGGGAGCCTGTTCGCTAGTGTGCTGAGTGCCCTCAGCTCTTTCTGCCACTGCTTGTAGCTGGGGGTGTCCTGTCATTTATGGGAGGTACAGTGGGGCATCCTTGGACCCGCCAAGATAAACAGTTCTCTTACTATGTCTCCCAGCTGAGGCTTTGGATGCTTCCTGGTTTGGAAGGTCACTGCTGAGATGGTGCTCATTTCCATCTATAAAGAGCTTTGAGATCCTTGCTTGGACCATGCTGTGGAAGCATGACACCTTGTAGATAATAGAGCCCTAAATGGAAAGTTCAGCAGGAGCCTGGCAAGAGGAAGCTTTCAGGGTCACTGTGAAGGGGTCCCTCAAATATGCTACCTGGTGCTCAGCGGCAGGCAGCACGTGAGCAAGCACTCCGCTCCTCAGCCCCCATGCACTGGCAGACTGCTAGGGCAAGTATTCATTTGGGTTGTCCCTCACCTTCTGGGGTCAAAAGGAGCGAAATTATCAAGCCGACAAATGATTTAAACTCCCTGGTCTCCCCCAGCTCATTCCAGCAGAAGGACATTCTGCAGTGGTCTCACCAGCAGCTCAGCACATTGAAGGGACAGCAGTCTCCACCAGAGATGAGCAGCGGGAACTATTAGTTGGTTTGAGGATGGCAGGCGTACCACATGCCTTTCTAGAAACAACCATGGGATGTGTAGAGGATGGGGCAGCTAGTTCTCTTCTGGGATTTCAAACAAAGGCTTGGTCATGGCTGTACTTACCAGGCAGCTGTTTACTATGAACTAGATGACACCAGTTTTACAAAGACCATACAGCTACTGTCAAAGCATGAGGGTGCTGGGACACTGCTGATGTGTGGGATTCAGACCAACACCCTTTGTGGCATTGCCAGTCCCTCGATCTCCACAAAAAATACCAAAAAATCCATGCATCCCCCTGTCAAGCCAACTAGCTCTTGATAGTCCTCTTTCCTGCCCGTGCTGGCAAGTGTGGGACGTGTAGAGGGGCGAACGGCACGACTGGTCAGACGGGGTGTGAAAGGAAGGCTGTGCAAAGCAGCAACATGAGAGCAAGGCATGGCCCTACTGCCAGAGGCACTGTGCTCCAGCTTCTGCCCAAGAAGAGTAGCTCCTTTTCTCTGCACATTCGGGATATCACAGTGGAAGAAGCTGAGGCCGTGGTCCCATAATGTCTCTGGGTACAGATTTGTCCCTGCTCAGCCCTGGGCCTTTGTTCTGGGGCGATGCCTTCCCACGTATATGGATCTGCAGCAGGTGAAAACCAGGCAGGTCTAAGGACAGACTAGGTGTAAGAGTTTGGGCTGTACCTCATGTTCCCAGCAGAGCCCATCCGTATCTACAGCAATTCATAGAAATCAGTAGATTCCCTTCGGATTCACACCATTAGATGAAAGCAGAAGCTCCTGAGAAGTTTATGTTCCCAGAAGAGCTATGTACTTTAGTACAAAGCACACCCACCCTTTTCTCTGGCCTCTTTCTTTAGGATGACTCACGCAGATTTCTGCTTGCAGTTGCCTTCGATCACTCCAGTGAGTCTGCTGTGATTCAGCCGTTCTCATTTTGAACTCCCTCAGAGCATTCAGTCAATCCCAGCTTACCAAGGTCAGAAAGTAATGAAAATAACATGATATGATTTCCAGAGATGCTTGATATGCTTGATGCTCAGCCACCTTTCTCTGCTGAATTGTCATGCAGCTTCTCTGCAGGTACATGATTAACTAACACTTGGTGGGACAGCAGGCACGGAGATGTTTGCCACCATCTCCAGTGAATAGTTCACATTCCAACAAAGTGTTTTTTACCATGTGTTATGAAGAAAATATGACATGCTACACACACATAGAAATAGTGGGAATATTATTTTACTGGGTCAGATGGTATAGGGCTGTCACTGTTGGCCCCAAGAGTCATGGCTTTCTGCTAAAAAGAGGATGTCCTGTCTGAAACAGGAAGATGCAAAATTAGGAAAGATAAAAGGTGCAGCATCTCCAAAGATGCTCAGTATATGGAGCAGATGTGGCAGAAACTACTCTGCTTAGACCTGGAAAGTTGAAAGAGGGTCACATCTAGGAGCTCAAGTACAAGCTTGAGTGGAGAAATAGATATGAAGGGGATCCTGAGAAGAACAGCTGATAGGGAGAACCAGGGAAATGTGTCTACAAATCAGCCTGGCTTTTTGCAGTAAACAGCATAAATAGATACTTGAACGGGGCAACAAGCTGTTTTAAATGGGAAGAGATGAAGAAAAAGAAAAAAACAGGTTTTGTTGATTAGAAAGTTCCACTGCATTTAGCAAAGGGCTGAAGAAAGAATGGGTTGAGGAAAGACTTGTTTTGGGGCAGGTTGCCAACCAAGCTGTGATGTTACTGTAAAAAACCTATTTTGGGGCTTGCGCAAGTATTGGGAGGCAGTTTTAAAAAAATCCAGGGAAAAGGGAAACCAAAGCAGCAAGATCTAGTGAAACCTCTTTTCTGTCTGCTTTTCTGAGCAATAACAACTGAATTACAAATGAAGATTATTTGTGTTCAAGATTCAACATGCTACCTTTTAATTTCCAGTGAGAGAATTTCCAGTGCACATCTGTGAACCATCTAAGAAGTCCTACAGCAAAAACAGGAAAGATGAATGATGACATTAACGAGTAAAACAAAAAAAAGGCAAAAAAAATCCAAAGACAGCCAAAAAAATCCTGTTTGGAAGGAAACCCAAAACAAGGGGGTTTTTTTCCCCCCCTTTTTTTGATATACTATAAAGACCATAAAGGGCATGCATATAATTTCTTTTCCTTTGGGATACAACTGCAAACCACATAATGGCAAAAGACACTTCAAAACAAGTTGGCCAGAAGACCAGAGCAAATGCCTGGCTCTAACGGAAATGCCTCAGCCTTGTTGCTGATCCCAGGACCTCTGCTTCTTCTCAAGAAAAAGCTCCAGCACTACTGCACACCCATGGACTGGATCAGGTCTTGGCTCAAGAGTGACAGAGCAAAAACTTGACAGAACAGAGGATGTTGCTTAGCCATCTGCAGAGCCTCCTGAGCGCAGGGTGTGATGAGATCACAGGAACAACCCTGGCCCCTGTGACAAGTTCCTCTGGGGGACTACCTACACCACCAACAAAGCCACTGGCTTCCTGGAAACAATTGCTTTTCTTTTTAGCGAGTTACTCCCTCACGGCCAGGTGACCAGATTTTGCACCCACCTCTATTCTTTGAAAGATGAGTTCACAAAAAAAGTCTTGATCATGCCCCAGCCACTTCTTTCTAACGTGAGCAATCCTGGCTTTCCAGTCTTTCCTCTTAAGGAAGCTGATCCCCTCGGCCCTTTTGGTTGCCCTTCTCTAACCCACTCTGTCCTTCTTCACATGCAGAGACCAGAACCACACACACTACTCCAGTTGTGGGTGCACCAAGCTGCAGCAGCAAAATGGTGCCCTCTCTCTTCTTCTCAGCAGCCTCCCTGAGGACAGTCACCATTTGCTTGGCTTTCTGGCTGCCACGGCACACTGAGCCGAGGTTTTCAGGGAACTGTCAATGGAGACTCCAAGAGCTTTTTCTTGAGTGGTGGCTGCCAGTTGTGGGTTCAGCACCACGTAAACATGGTTTAGATTACTCAAGACATCATCTTACCTTTGTGTACGCTGAAGCTCATGTGCCACCTTTCTGCCCGCTCCCTTGGTTTTGTTAAGTCGTCCTGGAGTTCTTCACCAACAGCTCAGCATTTCACCAGACAAATGAGGTTGCTGTTGCCTGCAAACCTGGGCATCCCACAACATACACCATTCTCCAGGCAGCTGGTAAAGATGTTGAATAATACCAGACCCAGAAGTGATTCCTAAGGGTTCTGTTTCTGCTTTTTCTCCATCCTGAAAAGTCAGTGTTGAGACCTAACCTTTCCTTTCCACTTTCAAATCACAAAAGGACCTTTTCTCCAGTCCATGGTGACTTTGTATCTTCATAGCCTTTGTTGAGAAACTGTCAAGAGCTTTCTGAAAATCCAAATACATTATGTCCAATTTATCTACGTACTTGTTACCACCCCCATGGACTTTCATCAGACGGGTGAGGCAGGATTGTCCCTTACAGAAATCATGTTGACTGCTTCCTTTGACTTCAGGTTTCCCCATCTGTACAGTGGTCTTATGGCTCTGCTGTCGCAGGAGGGGTGGAAGTCAGACTCACTGGTCTGTTGTTCCCCAAGACCCCTCTAACTGGGAGCTACACTGGCAGCCCTGTTGGCCTCCTCCAGCATAGAGGCCATTTGTAATGACAGTTTACACACCTTGGCCAGCAGTTCTGCACCTTCACGTGTGAACTGTCATGTAAATGGTGCCTGGTCCTGCTGGTTTGCTGACCTCCAGCTTATCTGTTTGGTCTGATATGTCCTGTGAACTCAATTCAGATTGTTCTAGCTCTTCTGATGAATTGCTATCAAGAATATGTTGGGTTTGGGGCTCTCCCTTATGTCTTCAGCGCGAAAGAATGGTACATAAAACTCACAGAGCATTTCTGCTGTTTCCTTGTCTTCCCCGAGTGCCCTTTTACTTATTTGTCATCAAACTAGTTGGCTTCCTCCTTTTGCTATATAAAGAACTATTTACTATCAGTCTTTGCAAGGCTCAACTCACATTCTTTTTTAGTCCTTTTAACTTCTGGTATATGGTTGACTTGCCATACTTCATGGGTTTTCCTGTTCTCCTAATCTGGGTAAGCTTCTCATTTTTTAAACATTAACTTATTGCCTGTGATAGCATCCTTAATGTTCCTATTGAGCCGTGAAATGGCCTTTTCACACCACATTGTTTTCTTTTCAAATTGTGGCACAATTTTTACCTGGGATTTTAATATACTATTTTTTAACAGCATCTAGGCTGCCTGTTCCCTTCTTGCTTTTTGGACTGCTCCTTTTAAGGTTTTCTTTCCTTCTTTTAAAAAAAAAATCTCACTTTGATATACATCTCTTTTGAAAGTGAATATCCATGCGTTGAATATGCTTGGGTTGTTCTCTCCCATTGCAACACTGACCTGACTGTGCTGTGGTTATTATCACAGAACTGCTCTCCCATTAACACCTTCTGAAGTAGGTTCTGTGCGCCACCCCATGCCAAATCCAGAATAGCATCTTTTTGAGGGTTCTATGGCTAGTTTTTTTAGGAAACAATCATTTATTGTGTCTCTGCATCTCATGTTGATGAGGCATTAATCCAAATGTGGGCAACTGAAAGTCCGTTCTCCTATGACCTGTCCTAAACATATAGCTTCTTTAATCTCACTTAGCCGTTCACAGAATCACAGCGTAGTTGAGATTGGAAGGCCCACTGGAGACCGACCGATCAACCCACCCCTGCTCAAAGGAGGGTCAGCCGCAGCAGGTTGCTCAGGGCCATGTTCAGCTGGGTTTTGAGTATCTCCAAGGACGGAGGCTTCACAACCTCTCTGGCAAACTGTTCCAGCGTTAGACCACCTGCACAGTGAGACACTTTTTTCTTCCATTTAAATGGAATTTCCTGTATTTCAGCTTGTGCCCATTGTCTCTTGTCCTTTCACTAAATATCACTGAGAAGAGTCTGGCTCCATCTTCTTTTCCTTGGCTTGCTCAGAAAGCATTCAGGTAAGAGACAGAGTTAGCAACATGCTAACTGCAGTGATGGAGTTCTCAGAGAGCTCAGCACAGCCTGGTCAGGTTTTTAATTCATTACAGTATTTTTCCTTGTAAGGATTCAAGTAAGGATCCCCTCTGCTTAGTACTCATGAGACTGCATGTGGAGTACTGTGTCCAGTTTGGGGCTCCTAGTAAAAGAAAGACATTGAGAAATTGGAGGGAGTCCAGCAGAGGGTCACCAAGAAGGTCACGATGCTGCAGCGCACACTGCAGGAGGAGGGACTGAGAAAACTTGAGTTGTTTAACCCTGGAGAAGAGAAGGCTGAGGGAGGGTCTTATTGCTGCCTACATCTACCTAACAGGGAGTTACAGCAAAGACTGAGTTACATGCTTCTTGGACGTGCATAGCAAAAGGAGAGTAGGTGTGGTTACAAGTTGCAAGAGAAATCCCAGCTGGACGTATGGAAAAAAATTTCACTGGAGTATTTAACCAGTGGAACGGGTTGCCCAGAAAGGTGGTGGGATCTCCATACTTGGAGATACTCAAAACCTGACTGAAATAGGCCCTGAGAAAACAAGAAGTAACTTTGAAATTAGAGCAGTAGTTCTTTCTCCACCCTTAGCTTTTGGCATACCTTCCCCTGAAAGCTCACCTATAACTTAGGCAAGGTAATTGCCTTCTCTGGGCATAAGCATTTGCAAATGCCAGGCTTCATTACCGGTCAGCGCAGAGAGCACATTTAATGATGCAGCTCTCTGGTAATAGAACAAGTTTGGCATCTCATAGTGCCTCACAGTGCCTGGAAACATAAAGCTGAGTGCCCTCCAGGGCAGTGAGAGCAAGCCCAAGATGAATAACTCTTCCACTGCAAGGCAAGATGGAAAAGACTCCAGAACAAACATGAAGACATTGCTCCTTTGCAGGCAAACTAATCCCTGCTTTTCCATTCTTTCATGTAATCCACCCACCACAGAAAGTTGCTAACTAGGACTTGGAAAGTAAAATGTGCATTAAATGAATGGGTTTGGCAGAGGGAACATCTGTTTGTGAGTAACTTCTTGTTCTCTACATATGATAATGGTTATGGATTAGTGTACAGAATACTGAACTTGTTTACAGCTCCTAGGAACTGTATGTTTTGAATCACTAATAAGGAGTGTTTTTAAACGCAGAATTTCTCATCAATATGAACGTTGCTGTTTTGCCCCTCCCTAAATAGGTGCAATTCAGTTTGCAAATTAAATATCAGTGAGATTCACTTAATGTCGCTCTTTCAGCAGCCACAGAGATCAACATTTTTATTATCACAGTCTGTTCTACTCGGTGTGTTGATATTCATCACAGTTACCCAGCAAAAATAGAACCATTTTCACATGATCTCTAAAAGATATTCCAGGTTTAATCTGACATGATACCAAAGGAAGTAGGAAATATTTACTGCGGGGAGGTGGGTCTGCTTGTTTAAAACAAACCTAGGAAACAAAGAACCTAAAATGAAATTATCCCTAGCTCAGAATATATATATTTACACTTCTTTCTCCTTACAGCAAGGTAGTCCCTTCTAAGGGAGATGGGCTAACCGAAAGATGAATGAAGAGGACTCTGCATCTAATGCTCTGCCTTGAAGAGTTTTCCATGATTCTCAACTTACTCAGCTCAGACGCTTCCTTCTCTCCTTGCTTTTCACTGTGCTCTTTAGGCAGCCCATTCTACCATGGGGATATTGCCTTTTAAGGCAATAAAAATAACTTTTTAGTAGAAGTACATACATGTAAATCCCAGCTAATCATTACACTCACTTAAGATCTGGCTAGTGTTAAATGCAGATTTGTAGAGCTGTGGATTTGCTGAGCTCCCTACACACAGCACATGGCATTTGCTTATTTCTCCCTGTCATTTTCATGCGATATTGCCCCTGCCTTGTTGCTTATTTTCTCTAGGTTGCAACCTGAGCCCCCCGAATGCCACCACTCCTGTGTGTGACTGGGAGGTCTGCATTCCAGCTCCCCATCTGAAGCCCGTCAGAGCTGGGAGCGAGAATAGTCTGTGACATATTCCAGTAGGAATGCCTTTTTAAAAGAGTTTTTTTGGCAACACTCCAAACACAGCAAGTGCGGGACAGGGATCTGATTTCACCTCTAATGCAAGAAATATTCGTGTGAAAACTTCTCTTCCACAGAAGAAATTGCAACGACAGTTAAGTTGTAATTAGTTTTCTGGTGTTATCTGATTTTGATAAGCATACACATGCACCACACCCACACATAACCACACTCACGCCCTCTCATAGCTCAACTAACCTGGAAGGAATCGGTATTGTGCTTTTTCATGTGTCAGAAAAGATACTCAAAATGACATGGGGATGGCTGGACAAGTTTATCAGACAAGACAAGACAAGAAGAAAATATTAAAATCACAAGACAATTCACGTGACTGTATTTTCGATTTCTTATTACTACTTTCCCCAGCGCAGAATTTGAGGAGGGAAGACTCTGGCTGTGATGTGCTGCAGTCTCTGAGGAAGCGAGCCCAGGACCACTGCCCAGCAGGATGACCTCTCCAAGAAAACCTGTAAGTCAGCTTCCCGTGAGAGAACATTTTTCACAGAAGAACTACCCCATCTTTACTCGCCAGTTCTTGAGAAAGACCTACCAAAAATAAGCCTAGGAAATAATACTCACCTCTACTAGCTACTAAAAATCAGCAGATCAGCAGAGACGTTTGCTTCACGTCATCCTGCAATGTTTCACACATCCTTCACCTGCTAATCCCTCTCAGTCCTCAGGTGCTCCCTGCCTGTCGCTGTACCCCCCAAGCATATCACCTCTCCCCTTGCCAACACCCTCTGTGGTCCATAGATGTCATTACCTGAGTCTATTAAAATTATTTTATTAAAAGTAAACTGATCTCAAAGCGATCGTTTGCAACCAGTACCATGAAAATTGCAGCTTCTGTCTCAGACCTATAAAAAAAGCTTGGCTGCCCGAAGATTTATGTATAGTTTTTGAGTGCATAGATTGGTCTCATGAAAATTTAGACCTACAATCCTTTCCTCGTCTGTGTCCTTAGACCTTCAGAGCTATTACAACAATAAGTAACATTGGGGGCTTATAGACACTTCCCGTCGCTACAGAAAGGCTTACACTCCCTTGTGGAACCAAATCACTCAACGAAGATTTTGCCTCGTAACAAAGGCAGAGCAGCTCCTTTGCTATCTCTGGTGGCTCGTGTGAATGTACAAGACATGCAGACAGCAGAGAAAAAAAGATAGCAACTAAGTGCAGACAAACATAGAAGTCTTCATAGCAGGAAAAATCCCCCCACCCTAGCATAGACTTTTGGCTGAAAGATAATGTCTTTGTTCCCAGCCCCAAGATGCCGTCACTCCTATTTGATTTCTTCTGCTCTAAAAGAAACAGACTTTTGCACATGCTTTGTAAGTGAAGGGGATTGCATTAAAAAACCTGTTTATTATTATTTTTTCTTCTTAACAGAAACTGCCTGCAGAGTCCCTCCTTTCAGCCAACAGCTTGTCAGAAAGCAGCAATAGTACGGTGAAGGAGTCTGATGTGTTACCTTCATCCTTATTAGCCATTATTGATCCAAACGAAGGAGAAGCAAGTTGTACCGGAGGGATGCTGGAGCATCTGAGCACAGGCTGTCTATATTGGAACTTATCGGATATTTGAGCTTTGATAAGTTGGCAGATAAATGCTCTAAGACACTGTCAGAGGGTCCCCATATAGGATACACCCTGTGGCAGTTATAAGCCTGAGAGGGCCTCTTAAAAAGATTAAATCTGCCTCCTCCTCTAGGGACATTTGCACAGTAAGAAAAATTACAAACTTAACGATAAAAACATTCCAACCCATCTTCCAAAAACAAGACCACATATCAAAATGTTATAATCCAGTCACAAATATTTTAAAAAGCTCAAGAAGATTTCCATCCAAAAGCTCAAGAAGAATAATCCATCCAGCTGGGCCTCAAATTGTTAAATAGGTATATCTACTTACAGGTACAAAATGTAAAAGGACATGATAGGTTTGTTTTGCAAATGAGAAATTCTCAACCTTCAAAAGTTAAACACCTTTAATAAGACTATCTCCTCCAATGCTGAACACCAGATAATCTAGAAATACAATTAAGAAACTCAAGTATCTTAAACTCTGCTTTGCTCCTCACTGTATCACATCATTGATTTTTTTCTGTGGTGAAGACCCCAGGGTTACAGAGACGTGAAGTGAGGCCACAGATAACTATGTATAACGTCAGCCCCTGATGACAACTACTGCAGCGGCATAGCTGACCGTTTAAAGGTAAGGTGCTGTGCCAGCTGGGTGCCTGACCCTGTCCCCTGGCTCTGAGCTGTAAGAAACTCTTGTTGTTTAACTGTGGTTATGGGAATTCTTATGTCTGTTGCCACAGGCTTATTAGAAATACTGGTCTTATCACCATGAGATAAAACGATTTATTAAGGCTAATAGTTTAACAACTAACACCCCTCCTGCCAAATTGTGCATAACCTCTCACACACAATGTCCTTCTAAACCTAAAGATTTATTAAAAGTGAAAGAAGAAATTAAAACATTGGGGTGATGGAAAGCAAATGAAACCGCTTTGACTTAGTCACCCCTCTGAATGCGTCAGGCAGTACATTGTCTACCGCCAGCCAAGGCAGGCAGATCTGGAGCAGGCTTCTTTTGCGACTGTGCACTGTGTGCTGAGAGTATAAACACAAGAGAAGAACCACTCCAAAACCGGACGGCTGCGTCACCACGTGCTGCTGGCATCTTTCGCTTTCAGCAAGCAGCGGAGAGCACAGGGGCAAAGGATGGGAGCCCGCTGGTAAGCAGGGCAGTGCAGCCAGGACGGGGCCGTGTTGAACTCGTGAAGACAAAAGGCTTTCCTGTACATGAAGAGCATTTTAAAAGCTCCCTCTCATGGCCTGAGAGTTCACAGGCTTGGTAAACAGGCTTTGCTAAAGCTATTTAAAAACTTTCCTTGCCTGATTTGAACACAGTGGCCCTGTTCAGGAAAACGATGTTTTTCTCTGGAGTTACATCCTGGCTTTGGATGTGGTGAAGCTTTTTCTGAGAAAAACTTTGTTAGCAGTCTAGTAGGGACGCCCTCCCCCTCCGCACCAAGAGAGGGTGCGGGGTGGGGTGCAGGGCTAGTGCAAATGGCTGGGGCAGGAAGCAAAGAACCAGGGAGGGGAGTGGGATCCAGGGGTCAAAGCAAGGATCCAGGATCTGTGTTTGAGCAGAACCAGAATCAAGACAGCAAATATGTTGTAACAAAAGATTTCCTGGGATTCCCAGGGTGGCTGTGGGAACCCAGGTGCTCTTAGGTTCCTCGGGAGCTCCCAAATGTGCCTGTGATGGCAAAAGGCAGCTTTAAGCCTCCTTGGGCCTCACCCAAGTGCCAGCCAGCTACAAGTCAGGATGGTCAATTTGTGACCATCAAATCCACTCAGCATAACCTTCCCTGTATTCACCAAGCAATCTGGGAACTGGATAAAAAATCTTCATAACATTCAAGACAACATGGTGTAACACTGATAGTTAACACACAGCATGGCAGCATGGCTTTTGCTGTTCTACGTGCTCTCCCCAAATGCCCTGTAATTACCAGCAGCATAAAAATAACTTCGTCCTGCTTCTCATTTTGCTATCACCATTATCCACAGTACGACTGTGCCCACATCTGGATGGCTGGGGATAAGTATTACTCTATTACAGTAGTGCCCAGGGGCCAGGAACCTGCTGTGGTAGGCACTGGTCACCCAGGCAGAGGCAATGCCCGCTCTGAAGAGCTCATGACTGCAAAGGAAGATTAAAATGGAAAAATAAAATATCAAATTTTCAGCTGAATGCAGTCTGGATTCAACTTAAGGAGAGGCAATAAGAATCACAAGGGACAGTTTTTCCCCCATGTTCACCTTTTCAGACTTGGCCGACAGGATGATCTCCAGGACACTGTTATGCAGATGAGAGCATTTTCCAGCTGTAACTAACCGTCTCTGGCAAAAGGGTGGTGAAGAAGCAGCCAACAAAGATTTGATGTGATATTTAGGACAGATTTACGTCTCTTTGCACTATTTGAATGATGCAAGGAAGACAACATCACAGTCTTTATCACTGAAAGCATTTTAATCTTGCTCACAAAGTCTGTTCCAAAACTGTAGTTACCACTGCCCCTCTTGCCACACATGAAAGCACCACAGTCACAAGATGCCTGATGACCACGTGAGCTGAAAGCCTGAAGTCTCATTCTTGCTTTTTTTCTGTGGGAATTCCCTGCTCAGATCAAATACATCATTACTGCATGAGACACAAAAGCAAAGCTCTATCATTTATGATTATAATCTGTCTTGGGACATATTTCACATTTCAGAGGTGCTAATCCCAAAACACCAGCCAACTTCTTTGTCTTCACAATTTGAGAAATACAGCAGTTGCAACGTGAGTTTTTTCTTTACTTTTTGTTCTAAAGTTGCTGTCTGGTCCTGCACTGCAGGGGCCATATAGACCTGGTCAGAAATTTCTAACTAAATTATTTTTCCTGAAAAAATGCCTCACTTACCCTTTTCAGAGCTACTTTTCCTGATAAAGTATATGCTGTGCCAGGGAAAGTAGAAGGAGGCTAGCACTTTCTGAGGAAATGGCCTCAAGTTGCGTCAGGGGAGGTTTAGATTGGACATCAGGAAAAATTTCTTTACCGAAAGAGTGGTTAAACATTGGAACAGGCTGCCCAGAGAGGTGGTGGAGTCACCATCCCTGGAGGCGTTCAAAAAAGGTGTAGACGTGGCACTCCAGGGCCTGGTTTAGGAGGCATGGTGGTGTTGGGTTGACGGTTGGACTTGATGATCTTAGAGGTCTTTTCCAACCTTAATGATTCTATGATTCTATGATTCTGGCCAGAAGATCAGGGCACTCTTCTTGGATCAAAGAGCTCCAGGTTCAGGTTCAATTACTATTTGATTACCAGACAAATAGCTAATATTTTCTCATGTCCTTTTACAGAAACAAAAACCAAACCAGACAAAACCTAGAAAGGCCTTGGTGTTGACCTACTAAAAGAAATAGAAAATTCTAAAATCTCAACTGTTTTCCTGGGATGGCATGAAAAGCATTTCACATCCCCCTCAACCAGTAGGTTTCATATCATAAGCAATAGCTTTTAGTGGGGTTGAACTTCCCCTCAGCAGCCCTTCCCCTTAGAATTGGGGTCATTTAGGTTGGAAGAGACCTTGGGAAGTCATCGTTTCCCTCCTCCCATGCAAAGTTAGTCCAGCCGAGATCAGATGGCTCAGGACTTTGTCCAGTTGAGTTTTGAATGTCTGCTGGGATGGAAATGACACAGCTTCTCTGGGCAACCTATTTTACTGCTGAACTACCCTCATGGTGAAAATTATCTTCCTAACACCTGAATAAATTTCTCTTGCTGCAGTTTGTGCCCGTTGCCTTTCGTCCTATCAGCATGCACCACACAGAAGAGTCTGGCTCCCGTTACTGAGTTGTGGAGAGCAAAAACATCTCCCCTTGGCCTTCTCCTCATGAAACAGGACAAACGCAGCTCTGACTGCCCCTCTTCAAACATCATGTGCTCCTGCCCCCTAACCATCTTGGTGACCCTCTGCTGGTCTTGCTCCAGTTTGTCAATGAATTTCTTGAACTGGGGAACCCCAGAGTGGACACAGTACTCCAGCTGTGGTTTCACAAGTGTGGAATAAAAGAGAAGAATGACCTGTCATGACCTGCTGGCTATACCCTTGCTAATACAGGCCAGCACATGGTCTTTGCCATAGTGGCATATTGCTGCCACACATTCTGCTTGAGGTCCATCAGGACACCCAGGTCCCTTTCTGAAAAGCGGCTTTCTAGACAGTTGACCATACTGAACTGTTGCACTAGGTTATTCCATCCCATGTGGAGGACTTGGCATTTGCCTTTGCTGATTGTCATGAGGCTCCTGCCAGTCCATTCCTCCCACTGACAGGGTCAGCATATCAACCACATCCCTGCAATTTGGTATCACCCACAGGTTCCAGTTGTTAATAAATCCATTAAACAGTGTTGGCCCCAGTATCGGTCCCAGATGGACACCACTAGTGGTAACCTGCCACCAAATGGATTTTGTACTGCTGATCCCAACCTTTTGAGTCAGGCAGTCCAGCCAATTTTCCATCCACTTTATTGCCACTTATCCAGTCCACATCTCACCTTCTTACAGAGGCATAGTGAAGATTTTTGGGTGTTTGGAAGATGCTTTGAGAGCTGCAGCCCCCGTGTAAAAACCAACACAATAAATTTGGACAGAAATATATATATATAAAAAACATTTTCTGAGTGCTTGACTTTGCAAATTAACTGAGTTTATGTTTATATGATTTTATTTGTATTTATACCAAGTGGGAAGTGTTGATTTGGGGCTCAAAACCTTTTAAATGTTGGGGGTTTTTTAGTGTTTCATTTTTTTCCTGGCAGATGCTTTGAAATCCCATGGTTAAAAGATTCTGCAGGAATAACTGTTGAGTGATTGTTCCTAATGAATCTCACTAACTGCAACTATAGTGACCAATACTCTTAATGTACTAACTTTCCACAAGACTCCTGCCTGCTGTAGTGGATTATGTGGTTATTCAGGTTTCTCTCCATTTGCCTGTGTAGTTCCATGCCTGTTCTTCCTCTCTGTGCTACCTGTGGTTCATGAAGACAGCCCACTCAGCTGCAGCAGGCGCTACCCTCCCCTCTTCCCACTGCACTGGCAATGGCAGAAGCAGCAAGTCTGACTTTAGGACCACCCCAATCTTTCCCTCTGTTCCCTCCCTTCTCACATTAGGCCAGGCCATCCTTGAGACAGCAAAAATTAGCTTCACTTACAGTGCTGAGAAACTTTGAACTCAGTTTGAACAGATGATGAATTTACCACAACCATGATTCATTCCTAACACTGAATGGGACAGCAGGGGGGATGGAAAAATTGCCCTTGAAGAGCAAAGGCTTTTTGCAAAGAAACTGAAGAAAACTTATTGAGAAAGCTCAAGGGATCTTTACTGTGCCGAAAGGGCAGACAGGGCTTTTGGTGACACTGTTAGTTGTTGTCTTCCAAGGATAAAACATCAACTTCTGAAGAAGTGGCTTTTGTGCTAGAGGACCAGGTGTAGGCACTTGTGGCAGGTTTGGATGGTGGAAAGCCCTGCATGTCACAGCAGACACATAAAAAAACTCACTTGCCACATGGGTCAAACACAGTGGAGTCAATGTACCTCGACTGCCATCATTGCCCATCAGGATTGAGTCTCGCCGTCCGAAGAGCTATTCCAGAATTGTAGGCTCATAGCAGGCACTGGTTTTGAGATGGTCATGCATACTGAAATTTCTGTTTTGTTTCTGCTTAGGCAATGAGCTTAGTGACAGCTTTCTCACAACCAAAATTAGGGAACTATTCAAGGTCTTAGGAGGCAGGAAAAGGAAATAGCACACAAGTTCACAGAAGAGTTATTTGGAGAAAAAAAAGTCTGTATCTTCCCACACAGCACCTGCAACTGCTGAAGCTACTCAGTAGCCTGCTAAGTTGCTTTGGATAACTGGATGAAGATGGGTGTTATCTGAGGAAGGCAAATTCGAGCAAAAATAGCAGGAAGCAGAGTCCAGAGAGACTGCTGCTTTTTTGTTGAAAAGCTCAATTGGAAAGCAATGGCAACAGTGAGAGAACAAACCGCACCGGACAGACGTTGGGCACAGTGCTTAAGGCATTACTGGAATGCACTCAAAGATGATGGGGATGTGGCTAGTCATAAAAGCCCATATAGAATGAAAGCTTTGTAAAATTTGGATTTGCTGTAAGTTCAAATGGATGTATCTTAGGGTGGAAAGATTTCTTTTTTCTTGCTTTTGTCATTGAGTTTACAACATACGTTGGGATAGAGAGACCCAAGAAAGCCATGGCTTACTGCCTTCTTCCTCTGTGAGGACCATCCTCATAGACAGTACAAGTGATGGTTATTATTTAATGCTAATACAAATATTTTTGTGATATTTAAAAAATATAAATTAAAAATGAGTGATATGCTTTGGAAAAAATCCCAAAGTTGACTGCAAATTAATACCATAGACAGGAAACAGATTGAAGTAACTTTTGGGGTGGAAAATGACAATTGTCCATACAGCATAATGCTGTATGCACACGTTTGTCAGAGAATGGGGAATACTAAGGTCAGCTCAACCGGCCTGTGTTTTTCTTTCTGTTTAGCATGAAAGTGACAACCCTTGCTAGCAACACTGCTGTCTACAGAAGATGTCTTGCTGACTCCTGCAGACTATGGCTCAACCTCCTGTAATGTCAGCTGGTATCTCTCCAGAAACAGTTTACTTCCTGATGCACTTCTTGAAGATATAAGAAGACACCCATTATTATTACCAAGCCTTGCCATCAGCAATCTCAGCTCTAGGGTACCGTGGTGATTAATACTTGGGTAATGTCTGAACAGGGTTTGCATGCTGTGGAGGAACAGGGTGCTTGTGCCATGCCTAACACAAACTGGCCCTGCTCTCAGTTGGGGAACACTAGGCTACACATAATATAGAACATGGATAGTCTTTGTAAAATGGTGAATCATATTATACTGATAGAAAGAAGTTGTTTCAGGGTAAAGAACTAGAAGACTATGGAGAAGCGTGAAGTCAGTTAAGGTCCTTGAATGCGTCCAGAGGAAGGCAACAAAGCTGGTGAAAGGGCTGGAAGGAACGTCCTGTGAGGAGTGGCTAAGGACTTTGGGCTCGTCTAGTTTGGAGAAAAGGAGGCTGAGGGGTGACCTCACTGCTCTCTACAACTTCCTGAGGAAGGGAAGTGGAGAGAGAGGTGTTGATCTCTTCTCCCTGGCATCCAGTGATAGGACGTCTAGGAATGGTTCAAAGCTGCATCAGGGGAGGTTCAGACTGGACATTAGGAAGCATTTCTTTACCGAGAGGGTGGTCAAACACTGGAACAGGCTTCCTAGAGAGGTGGTCAGTGCCCCAAGCCTGCCAGTGTTTAAGAGGCATTTGGACAATGCCCTTAACAACATGCTTTAGCTTTTGGTGAGCCCTGAAGTGGTCAGGCAGTTGGACTAGATGATCATTGTAGGTCCCCTCCAACTGAAATAGTCTGTTCTATTCTAATTCTATTCTAATTCTATTCTATTCTATTCTATTCTATCCAGTGCTTAAGGCCAGGTAGAGCTTTCAGTTAAATAGGTAATTAAATCCAGAGTAACTCCATCAATATTGAATCTATTTACTTCATATTTGCCTAATTTTAGTTCGATAGAATTGGCCCCTGATTTTCCATGCTATACTTTCTTTATTTGCTTTTTTTTGCATCCTTTCTCAGCACCCACGAGCCAGGCTTGCACTGGTTTAGTCCATTCCATTCACATCCTTATTTACATTCTTTCTGTACTTGCCCTGTATTTTTCTTGAACACAATACAGGTATGTACATAAATACCAACTACTCAAAAAAGTCTTGTTTTTGCACATCCCCGTCTGTCTCACAGTGTTATAAAGCTCCATTCATATCTGTTACATCTCTGTCCAAAAAAAAGGGGTGGTGCCACTTCAAAGAAGTGGCACAAAGAATTGTGGTGTCTTGGTGTAGGTTTCTGACACCACTCATAGCTGGTGGGCTGGATCTATTGCCCCTCAAGTCAGCGGTAGTCTTTCTGATGAATGAACAATAATCGGGTCAATTATATGGTGATACTCACTGATTGGCATCCTTGCACTCAGACCTTAGAACAACCGAAAGTTTTCAGGTGAGTCCAGCTATCGGAGCAGCTTAGGAACCAAGTGGCAGATCTTGCCACTGGGGCTGACAGCACGCCACCTGCCACCAGCAGAACCCAGTTCTGCTGTTCAGGAGTTCGGGAGGTGGATTTCAATGGGGCTACAGGAATTTTTACTTTTCTTTATTTTATAATCCAAAGCTCAAAGAGAATCGCTTTGACCTGTAACATTTATGCTGCACAGCTCTAGAAACACATTGCATGCATCCACTGACGGAGGAATTTGGGGTATGTCCGTAAAGACTGCATTGCCATTAGCTGGAAGAGGAGCCAGTTCCTCTCAAGAATCCAGTACCTGCAAGGTCTCTGGAAGTCTTTTGTGATGATAATCGCATGCACATCAGCCTTTTTGGAACTACATTGCCTGTGACTTACAAAGTCTGTGCTGGACACTGTCCTTCATTGTTAGCATAGGGGATAAAAGATACCTGGTATGTAAATTAAGAAAACAGCATAGAATTTATGATTTCCCTTTTTAATATCCATGAAGTAATCACAGCAGGGCAATATTGCTTTCTCACAAAAAGGCCTTCAGTGTAATATAAATTATGAATAAACATGCAAAGTAAAGACAAAGCCACTGAAAACTCATGAGGCAGGGTGCCATTAAAATGGAGTGAGAGAAGTACGGAACTGAATTCTAATTTTATTTTAAAAAGAATCATACTTCATTATTCCCAGTGAGATGATATTTTTCCTTGCCTGAATCACATGGCTTTTTACTTGGTGTAAGTCACTCTTTACATAGAAAGACACATCTAGTCTAGTTCATTTAGACTTTCTGTTTTCTACTCGGCTGAGATGGCTAACCAACTCTCCCTTCCCTACAGAGAGCTGGCTTTACCTTCATTCGCTTTCCAATATGCTATACAGAATAATTTTCCTGCTTTCAGGATTTGTTTCAGGACTTGGTCTTCAAACCACCTCATTATTAAAACTCCAAGTTACCTTTTTCTTTTTTCTTTTTCCCAATACAAAGAAATTGCATTCAGAGTTTAAAGCTAAAGATGTTGCAAGTAGAGCCTAAGATTTTTAATCAATATTTAATTTAGCTAGATTCACTTAACACTGAGTAGCCAAGTTCTGTGCATTAAGAATTATCTTGCACCTCTTAGTTTTACAAGCAGTTCTTAGCAATACAAGCACTGTTGCTGAATTCCAGCACATTAGTACCTGCAAGGACTGAGAGAACTTGCTAGAGGCTTGCACTTTGCACTTATTATAGTTATTTTTCTTAAAATTCCTTAGGAAAGGATTAAGATCATTTGGCTGTAAAACCATCTCTTCCAAAACTTAAGCTTATTTTGGTGTCACGGAGAGCTGAATGGACCTAAACTGAAAGAGCTTTCAGAAAGCCTCAGTCTGCTCGTCAGTACAGTTCAACGAAAGGATCAACTCTATCATCTAGACTCGCAAAAGCAGGCAAGCATCTCATCTTAGAGCTGGTTCATTAAAAAAACCCAACAAAACAACAACCCAGCTTTGGCAGAATTAAAAGGGCTGTGTCTTCAACATGGACAGTGCAGCAGGGCGAGGAGGGGACACACTGACTAAAATCTGCCTGAGCTGATGATTTGTAATGGCAAAGAAATTTGTTTGTTTACAAATTGTAGCAACTCCTTGAAGAGTATTTGGCAATAGAAAACAGTTAATCTTGTCTTTAGACAAGGGTTTTAAAGATGCTTATAGTCTGCCAATGACAGCATTTAAGCAATGTAACTCAGCTTACCTGTCTCTTCCCCCATTCCCAGAGTTAACTGTCAATCAGTATTCCCACCCTTTTGTGTTTCTATCATAAATTATAACCAGATATTTACATTCACAGAACTGCTAAGATAAAATCCACTGCATAAGTTACTCATCCTAAGTTAGCTGCCCTGCTAAGGCATAGCAATATCTCTGATGAACTGATGAGCTGCCCATATCCAAAAATACTTTTCTGGAATGTGAATGGTTGGAGAGTTGCCTGCAATTCACACAGCTGGAAAGAGACAGTTTTGTTTATTAGAGAGCTTTGTCAATCTCCACCAGATATCTCTATGTACAATGAGCCTCAAGACAATGAAGATAGGCAATTCCATAGTCGAAAGCTGGAGTAATAGCATTGCTTCAGTGAAGTTACTCTGGATTTACAGTGGGGAAAGTGAGACTGGAATCCGGACAACTAATATGGAGTCAGTAAGTCCTTTTCTCACCTTTTTTTCCCCCCGAGAAAGACAATGAAGCTAATAAAAATTATACTGGACCCAAAGTAAAGTGAAGTGGCTGTTGCACACGGTTAACACTGCACACAGTGTTCTCACAAAGAACAGGGAGTTTCCACCTGGGAAATTCCCTCAAACTCTATGTTTATCCTCATGAAAGATGAGCAAGCAGCCAAGTAAGGGAATGCAAAGGATACAACTGCTCTGAAGGAAGATGGAGCTTTGATTGCAGAGGGAGAAAGATTTTTCTAGAATCAGAATTACTATTATTTTTAAATTTAACAATCAATGTAAGTGACAGATATCTTAGCGGTCAATGTTGCCAACGCAGGCTAAGACATGAACACCCAATGAGAGAGGTTCACACTTGATCTTGCCCCAGCCCAGTGCAATAAAATCTGTGGTAAAGGGCTTTTTATAAAGCACAACACAATAGAAAATAGAAACAACAAAGCTTACACAGGAGCTCTAAGACTGCCTAACTTATACCTCTTGTAGCCCTAGAACGCTCTTTAGTCTGGCTGTTTCCATACTAGATAGGTGTCTCTGATATTAGTTGTGTTGCACCAAGAGCCCCACCAAAATTAAGGCGACATTTCTAGGCAGCTTTTTGCAACGCAGCAGCCCAAACACCAGCATTTTGTTCCCACAGTCCAACACTGTGCACAGTGGTGGTGAAAGCAATCAGTTTTGCAGCCAAAATAAAGCCTCATAAAGTACTGCCTGCCATCAGGACCTTGAGCTCCCTTTAATCTTCCTCCCTCCTGTCTCTCAGTGGATTCTTGATTGCTTTTACTTTTTTTTTTTCTTTTTTCCCCTTGAAGTTTCCTGAACTTCTTCCCTCTGGATATCGGGAGACATGTTGGGCCACGAGCCCCTGTCTGCTCTGCGAACAAACTACTTGCCTCCGCCATGGCTATGAGGGGTTTTGGCACTAACCTCTACTGCACAGGACCAGATGCTGGCAAGGGCCATACGAGAGCTGAATAAGACCTTTAAGATATGATCCTGGGTGAGTGCCTGGACTGGCAACCCAGGGAGCAGAACGGGTAAGACTTGGAAATGCTACGGGAAAGAAAGAAGCCCCTTTTAAAAAACTCGCCTTTGCCCTGTGGAAGTTAGAGTAACTGTGGGATTGCAGCAGTCTGAGCAAAGTAGCTCCACAGCTAGCCCGAGACACGGCTGGAGAGCACTCCCCTAGCTTCCTGCACACAAATATGCAATGTCTGGCCTGACTTCTGAGACTGGGTGCTGGATTTAGGACCTGGCCATCAAGTGCTGTCGTTAAATGATGTGCTAAGAATGGAGAAATGTCACTGAAGACCTTCCAAAGCTCTGATTCCATAGCTCATACATCCCCTTGCTGCCAAACTTGTTTCCAGAATGAAAACTGATCCCCTGCTCAACAGGGAAATGTGAGAGCCCCTACATCCACCAGAAAGGAGAAAGGGAAGTGCCTTGGTCACAATCCTTCCTACTCTGCCTCCACTGAACCTTAGCCAGAGGCACTGACCCTGGGAACGGGTTTCTTAAAAACTTTAGGAAATGGCAGACACCTGGCTCAGCTTCTGTATTTTAGTCGTCTTCTATTTCCATTTTGCCTAGCTGAAAACAGGCAGGTCTTCCATACTTGGCCATGATTCCAGATCTAAATCATCTCTGGACACCAACTGCTCTTGCCCACAGCCACTGAAATCAATGAGACTTCACACACTGGTGCAGGAGTCTCAGCCGGAGAGTGATGATGTAAGATCAGAGCTTTTGTCTGCAACTCATGCATACCTAAGAGTGCTAAAGAAATAATAGGAGACAACAATGAGATTAATAATTAACATATCAAGGAATATATATTCCTTTGTCATTAGATTATGCTTAGAATATATTGGGTAAAATTAATACAATTCTTTTAAGTAAAAAAGCCTACAGGCTATCAGTACCAGTATTTATTTTTAAAGTCTTTTTATGCATATTAATGACAACATTGCTCACAGATTGATAAATTATACTGATTTTACCGGTGGGGAAGCAGAGGTTAAGTAAGTTTTTTAAGGCCACACAGCAAGTAAGTGCTTGGATTTGTAACTCCCAAATCTGCCTTCTGCTCAGTCCAGCAGGTCACGCTGACTCACTGTGGAATGTGTATTTCCAGCAAACTCTTAAGGGACAAGAGGAATCAAAGGGAACAAAAGGTACAGATAAAGTAAGCATTAATTCTAAAAAATAAATGTTTTCTGCCATTCAAAAATGTAAGTCAACTTCTGTTTAAGTTGTCACACCTCACCAGCACGTTAGCCAGAAACAGGAGCCCTAGAATAACATGAGGGACACTGTTCTGAGAGTGTTTTTAACAAAACTGAAAGTCAGACACAACAGCCTTATGTCATGAGATTTCCAGTACAAAGAAAATATAACATGTGTCTGAGATTTCAAATAAAGTTTATGGAGATTTATCCCAAGGTACCTTTAAAGTTTAGAGAAGCCAGAACTGCTCCCTTCCATGCAGATCCTGGCATCCACAAGACTGTAAGAAACCAGCAGTGATACTGTTATTCCAGCTTCTGGAAGACTATTTCTGTGCTACTGCTTGATATTATATAAGTCTGCTCCTCAGCGTTGGACCTGTCTGTATGTACTGGAACATTTAAAAAAACCAAACCTGCTTTAAGCAAATTAAGAATTTAAATATTAATTTACTCCTATTAAAGATGAAATATTTTAGGAAAACAGGAAAATTACATGGAACTGACCCTGCAATTTCAAAGATGTTTTGTCAGACATTAACCAAGACGAGTGTAAAAGGAAGTGCCAATTACGTGACAATACTATAACCAGACTGTCTGGAATCTGGCTCTGAAGTGGGGAATAAAGAATTCACTTCCATTCCATTAAGAGTCTCCATCCATAAAAAGTTCATTTCCTTTTATAGGTAAACAGAAGGGAGATGCCCCACCTGACATAGCTCCTTGAATAATCAGACCAGACTTGTAAAGGTCAGAGCAGTTCAAGCTGCAGACTGCCTGCTCCATGTACCATGTCTTCCGACTGCATCTCATTTATGCTTATACAACTTTTATCATGGGATAAATCTCAACCTATTGCTGGCAGATTCAAATTTAAGTACCTACAACAATCTTTTTTGTGCACTGAAAGAGAAGTAGAGACCGAGATTCAAGTGACAAAGAAAGTATCAACAAAAAACCCCCAGAAAGTAGAGAATAAAGAACTGAATGGCCCTGTTTGAACTTGGCTTTGGCAGCTGAAAGAGCTCCTGATCCAATACCCGCATGTAAAAAATAGACGGGGAAATCACATATTCTGATACTTAATTTAGAACCTGACATTCTAAACTTACTCTGCGGGTAGTTAAGTCAGAACCAGACCCTACTCCTGCTATGCATTATCATTTCAGAAACACAGCCTTCTGAGTCCCAGTATACAGAAATGTCTTAAATGATGTTACAAATAAAATTCACAATAAAAATCTTATCAGCTTCCTTCTATCAAGAGGAAAAACTCCAATTCTGTTTATGTTTCTTGTTACAAAACTGGGAATGTTTTGCTCATTTTGAGAGCTCCGGTAAAATGACGCTTAGATATCTATAACGGGAAGAATGAAAATGGAAAGATTTTCCCAAAACTGTTCTTTTTGCCAGGAGCATGTCTGTGTCTGCCCAGTTTTCCTCAGAAACATCTGCAGTTTTTAAGGAAGTTGCTCATCTCTCTCTCTGAATCTTTCTCCTTACTCTTTTTTATCCGTTACTTTCAGCATACTTCCCTCATGTGCCAAAGTTACACTGAACCTCAGATCCTAATGCTTGCTTGCCTACATAAAAAACCCCAAAACCAGGGGAAGTTACTCGCATAAAATATTTTTTATGAAGAAAATATGCTCTATCTTGTGCACCAGTGGCTCTCACATACGGTTTGTGGCCTCCAAACTGCTTGCTAATTGGCCGTGCGGAGATAACAGACTACACAGCACTGACTCCACTTCCTCTCCTCCCTGCCGTTGCACCAGGTGCTCACCCTTGTCTCATCTGTCAAGTGACAGGGCACAGCTGAAAAAGCCAAGGTTTGTTCATAAACCATGGTAGATGGGCAGCTGGTTCTACCAGCTCACTGACACTTGGCGGTAACTAGGAACCACACAGATCTCATCTCTTAACATCTGTTTTGGCCTCAACAGACTAACTCTGTCCTATGTCAAAACTCTTGCAACCGAAGGGGAGTATCTCCAGTGGTGTATGTCCACTCTAGAGGCTATTTCAGCATCCTCTATATGCCCAACATAAGCCTACCACAGAGCCATAGCCAAAAGAAGGGTGGTAAACCTGGGGCATGCCTGTATGCTGTTCTTGTGATCTGTGCTGCTGCTGTAGACTACAAGAGTCCAGAAGCTTCAATACCCTGTTCCATGCACTAGAGACTGGTCTCCATCCAGTCCCACTATCCAGAGAATCTCACAAGTGGTGACTCCTCATATCCACCGACCTAAATCAAGCTCAGCTTGTTCACAGGTCAGATTTCGGACATTTTCTATTGAAAGCTGAAGCAATCCATACATGACTTAGTTTGATGTAATGGAAGTACCAAAAGAATCCACTACAGCATTAGAGAAAGAAAGTAAAACTGAAAACAAGGCTCATACAACAAGGTTAGCTTCTTGCATCTTTGTAACAGGAAAGCGTCAATTAAAAAGATGACTACTACTGATAGCAGTGAACTGGTGAATTGGAGCCAACTGATAACCATCTCTTCAAAATATGGTATCTTCCATCCCATAAAGAGCTTTCAGCGTAGACTAGGCGAGGCAAATAAAGATACCTGGTAAAGAACAATGCCTCAAATAAGACGGGGGATAGTGTGCTGTAAGCAATGAAGACGACAAAATGGAAAGAAGTTATGGGGAAGATACATGTTTTATGAACAGAATCCTTGGTGCATAAGAAATGAGGTAAACCTCAAGCCTAGGTGAAGCATGATAGAGGCATGGAGTGGAGGGCAGGAGATGAAATGACGGGGAAGGGCAGAGTTAGGAAGAATGCAGTGGGAGTGAGAGTAAACTTCTGGTAGGGCTAACTGGCACAGCTTCCTGATTCAGGTCCTTGGGGTCAGAAGCGTGCTAGCACTACTGCCAGGGCAGGGGCAGGGAAGCACATTGGGAATAAAGTAGCAGGTACCTGGGTGCCAGCAGGAGGTGAGGTCTGTGGTCTTGTGCCTTTACGTTAGTTAAGATATAAAAAATGACTTGCAGTTAGATTGCTTTCTTGGCTTAAAAATACGTATAAAGTATTCCTAATTGCTCTACTGGAGCATAGCTTGCTGCCTGGAGGAAGACAAGAGCTTTCAAAACTGTACACCTTTGAATTTCAAAACCTACATAAAAGCCAGAAGTTTCTACAAAGCTATTGTCCTTCTGGCAGAGTGACTCCAAATGCCCAATATGAAATTCCCAGGGTCCTGGAAAGCCCGAAAATGCAGGGAATAGACACCTCTCCAGCTTTATTGCCAGACCGCCTTTTAATCCTCAAAGTGTTTGCTCCACCTGCCGAGGCTTTCTGGAGGACCAGGTTAAGCCAAGGCCAACAGTTCCCCTAACCATTGTTGCATTTCACATGAAAAATGGACAAAACGACGAAGTCCTTAACTAAACAAACTGTACCATACTAGCAAATGAGTTGCTCACTTTGCAAAGCAGACAGTGTAACTCTAAAAACCAAAGAGAACTGACTAACATTTTGAAACTGAAAAATTCACTTACTATCAAAATAATGGCGCTCGGTGGGTGAAGGACACCTTTGCAAGGTAGGTAATGTGATCTACTTCCCAAACTGTATCACTGAGACCGTGAAAATATGTCAGTAAGTCAGTGCAATGAATAAAACCAGAGCTGGTTTTATATTAAATACCAATCTGATGACAAATGACAAAAACCAGAATTCCTTAAATCAGACTTATTTCAAACTGATCTCACTGGAGGCCTTGCTTGCTATTCCTAAACCTCCTTTTGGCATAGGAGCACACAGAGTAAAGACACACACATGCTCATTATCTGTGCACATTTGCAGGCTGTAATTCTAGTAAACATTAGATTAAAAAAAAAAAAGTTCCTTGAACTTTGAAATAAAGAATAAAGCTTTGACTTCTAATATAATTAAGATTTTTGAAAACAGCCGTCAGTTCAAGCCCCATGTTAACCAGTGGTGTTCATCAACTGACACAAGGATTCAAACCAATACCATAAATGGGAAAACCACCAGTTCTGTAAGGAACACGTCTGGCAGGATTGAGCAGTCCACATACAAGCTGCCATGACTTTCAGTAGGGTACTCCGTTATTCCTTATGTCCACTACAGAAAGTGTGCTTGCCAGCTTAAACCTATGGATGTCTACATACTTCATTTTTTGTCTGAAAATATCTGTACCAAAACAAACCAAGCCAGATGTTCAGCCTGCAATAAGACAACAATATGAGGATGAGCATATGGTATTTCAGTTCTTACACCCTAGCAGAAATCCACTATCTTTAGTAACTAGTTTTGTTTCAACATGCACACTTCATTAAGCCAGCACAACCTTTAAACATGCTATGTTTAAACTGCAAGGCTATGTCAGCCTTTCTACTAGAAAACCTACCTGCCAGAGATTATGTTATTTGAAAAATTCCTTATATTAAGGAATTTGGCTCAATAAGGAATTCATATTGTACAGTTCAAAATAAATTTACTACGATTTTCTTCTTGCTTTGCATTAAGAGAATGTTATCTGTTCTTTTTTCTTTGACAAAGGAAAATGAGATATTATTGCATATACTTGATCCTTCATCTGGATTCCTGCCTTCTGATATTTAGATAAACATAATTTAATACACCAGAAATATTTAATGTTTTACAAAGAGCTTCTGTTCACATTTGGTAAAACTTCTTTTGCTAACCTATGTGCAGAAGGATTCTTGTATAAGAGGAACCAGTTTGGCTTCCACATGAGCAGCTGTTAATGTAGGCACACATTCAAGCGTGCAGTTGTCTGAAATAGCAGCGCTCTAGACGTTGAAAGTCAAGAAGGGCCAGCTCAGGTTGCAGGGTTGCATGGCCACCCCTGTGAGATGGTGTAATCACAAGCCAGTGAAATCCTTCTCCTGCTAGGAGGCTACTACTGGTCACTCCTTGCACTTCTTACAAGCATTGGGATTGGTCTTTAAGCAGTGATTCATGAAAGTATCACACTGCTCTGCCTCCCTTGCTGCTGTCTTGACTCACTGTATTCATTTCCCTCCTATTTTCTGCAAACCATACATACCACACAACAAATTCTGTTTCAAATGTCTCCTCATTTTTCCTTATCCAGTAGGTAGTTTAAAATCACAAATGGAAAGAACATGTCACTTGAAGCCACGGTTGTGACTTGTTCACACTTCGACTGCAGAAGAATTCTGATTTGTTGCTTTTTAGTTATGGCAATTTCCAGTAGATTTCCCATTCCCTTGGCAGTAATGAAGAACAATAGTTTTGTCTCACCATAGTCATTAGGAAATATTGGTT
>WAAD01014172.1:3271-29563 GCA_013389945.1 Fregata magnificens
CCTGAATCAATCCATTCTAAGCCGGTAGTAGAGCTACTGATGTATTTTAATGAATTCTGTTTCACATTTTCCCATTTATACAGCAGTTTATATACTGTCCTTAGAGATTTCTGTATTCATCTTATCTGGCTTTAGAAGAGTACTGGAGAATCTGGTAAACGACAGCTGCTGTGTTTTTAAATTTTGCTGCAAGGTTTCAGCAAGATAACATTGCAAGAGTGGAGGTTTTTTTGTTGAGTTTCTTGTTTCTTTTTTCCCCCCTTTCTTTCTTTCTCCACCCCGCTCCCCCCCCCCGAACTGAAGCCTAGGACAAATTATTCTGTTGTTTAGCAAGTAACAGCATGTGTATAAATTTCTAACAACAGTTGAACCAATAAGAAACATGCCTCAGATTACATAAAATGGAAAAGTTATTTTTCCAGTGAAAGACTTGATTTAGGATAAATACCACATCACAGAAGTGAAGGGGACACCCTGAGTCATGAAGTTTATGGTCTCCAGTGGTGCAGCCAACCAAGTCACACAACACCATTAATATATGTGTCAAGCTGTTTTGAAACTAGTTATGTTTCTTACCTCCATCGCTTACAGAAAAGCTGTCTTAGAACTTCATTCAGACCCCTGCTTTTCATTGCCAGCTGGTGTTTATTAATGGCTATTTATTCTTGTGCTTTCATTTTTCACTTCCCCCTGCTAGTATTTATTTCTTTCTTCCTGTCTTTCAACCCACACTGTGTTTCATTTATAAAATAGGTCACTGGCAATTTTTAAGAAAATGTCCTATATAGATTGTGGAGCAGATTGATAAACTGCAAATTACAATAGCAGCACAAGCCCTTCAAACAGAGAGATCCTCCCTTTCAGTAACTGAAAATGTAGTTGTTTTACTCTAGAGGATAGAACCAGCAACACAATCAGTATTACAAAATCTTAGTGAAGCTTCTAACTCCTCAAATTTACCATGAGACTGTGCAGGAAACAGTGATGTACCACACTGCAAGGTCTAGATATGCTCTAATTCCCCTGTGGCACATATCCCAGCAAGAACCCTTCTCCTTCAGATCTATAGCTTGACAGGGAACAGCGTCAATGCTGAGGCTTTCTCCTGGTTTCTTTGTTTTCTTGCAGAAATGCTTCTTGGTTTTTTGTTTTCTTTGATTTGTTCAAGAAAGCCAGTTCTCTCTTAAATTCTGCAGAAGGTCTCAGATGAGGGAGTATTTTCCTTTATGGCTTCTGAATAACAAGTTTCCCTGATACAGACCGCAGAGAGCAGTCTCATATCTGTGAACTCTGAAGTTCTCTAGGTACTTTCTGTGTTTTCCCCCCTTATAAGCCTTCCTCTTCCTATGCTGCATGAATGTCATACCTTTGCCCAAAGCAGGGAGAATCTTGGAGCTTGAAAGACATAGCTAATAATTTCATAACTGGTATAGCTTATTTTGCAATTGTGTCACAGTATAGCATTAAAGGTTTTTAAATGCCTACACATCACTTAAGTGTTACTTTCTCTAGGTGTAGGTAAGTCTTCTAACTGATTATTCTTCCTGCTGTAACAACAAGATACAAACTATAGTAATGGTAAGTTCACAAAATTGTCTCAAGTCACATAACTCCAAATGTACTTCTGTTTTGTTTTCATTAGTCATTAAAATTGCTTGACCTACCTTTTTCTTTATGTATTTTCTCATCTTGCCTATGTCCAATCAGTGTAATTCAAACTGACTCTCCTGAAAGTGGCACATGGGAGGATATGATTAGTTTGAGAGCAAGAGAGAGATTGGAAATATCATCATGGGTTTCTTATGAAGTAAAACACATGTGTTAAAAATCAGATTAGGAGCAAAACCCTAGCATTTCAGGTCCGGTCACCCCCATATTCCAGAAAAAGTATATTCCCTGAAATCAGAATTTGAATAATAAGCATATTCTCCATTTTGGCGTCTGTTCATGTTTTACATTACTTTTGGTGGTGGTTCTTCATTTATTATGACTTTATTTACGTCTTTTAAATGTTAATTTACTGCCTAGGAAAATGTTAAACTGACAGATTTGGAAACTGAAATTGTTTCCCTGGCTGTACAAGATGGACCATATAGGCAGCAGTGCTATTCCCACTGTCCTGATAGATGTTGCAAGAAGCATCAATCCCCTGATGGTGAGTGGGTCTCGGTGTCTGTATTGGTTTCATCTATTTGGCCTGCTAAAGAAGTTTGGTGTTGCAGTTACTGCAATGTCATCTGCACCTGAATGGGCGACAGATCTTGTGTTACCAGTAATTGTCTAAATCATTACTCGTTGAACATAAAATCCAGTGGTATTCCATGCTGCATGTCCAAATGTGTCTTTTTCCTCTGTAATAGCATAACAACATCATTCTTCGTTTTGGAGCTGGTGCTTATTTCCTAATGAGCCTCTGAAGAGACTGGATTAGGGATTATCTCTACAGAATCTCTTGGGTTTCAGTGTTATTGTTCCTGGTCTGCTGATGTAGTAAAGTCTCAAATATCCAGGGGAATGCCTGGGGGAGAGAGGGGAGTAGCATGAGTAGTCAGGGATAAGCAGAAGGAAGATTTGACATTATAAAAATATGCTGTAACACATTATCTTTGGAAAAAAACTGCAAGCGGGTTTCACATTTTGGAAAAATGCAGACAAATTTCTGAAGAGTAGAAATATCCTTAAATAGTAACAGGTGGAACTGAAGTGGGGGAAGCTGCATGTGCATCTCATCCTCTGCAGCACCACGTAGCCGAAGGTGCTGAGAGAAGATACCTAGAGATACCTCAAGGTTGATCAGAGATATTTACTATAAAAGCTGAAAATTACCTGCTCATTTTAACAGCTTCAGCTTAGAAGCTTATGACTGAAGGATCAAAGCAATCTCTTTGCTTTTCTTTTACCCATAATGTCTGCTAGTTTTGTTCATCTGTATACCTGTCCATGTACAGTCACAACTTGAGGGATGCTCTTAAAACACACATTTTTAGGAATTTGTCTTTAGTTTTGTGGTGGAGCCAGTAGTCTTCTTGTACCTGGATTACTTCAGTAACAGACAAATATAAAATGATTAAGTACAATTTGAGCCTTTTTTTTTTTCTGATGAAAGGAGTAGAGAATAATGAATCGCTGTGTGATAAATTTCTTCTGAAAATCAGTTTTTAATCTTGCTGGCTTCCATCTTATAAAATGAGGTAGGATTTGCAGTTTGCTTCACAGCCATACAGATTTTTTTAAAGGAAACTACTCTAGGAGGAACAATTTTTCTGTCCTTAAATGATTTACTCTACTTGATGAAACTGCGTGTTTTCTCTGTCCCTTCCTACCCCTAAAACGATAAGATGGATCATTATCACAACAGGGGCCTCAATGTCATTCCCAACCATCATGTCATCTCTGACACCACTTGGCCCGTGCAGTTGCTGTGACTAGTCCCTACGCATAATGAGTGTTTCTTTCAGAAGAGTGTTGGTATAAGAATGCATATGTGCTTTGTATAAAATTAGTATAATGTATGTGTAAATATATAATGTATTACACATTATAAATGCCAAGACATAAGGTGTTCTTTGTCTTAGCAGAAGCCTTATGATCTTGCTGTGTTCAGCAGATACTGTTTTTGCTTTGTATGAAGGCAGGATTTGTCTCCTGTTGCGTGTCAGTAGGCCTGAAAGTCCTCTATCGCATTGGGGATCTCGCCACCGAGTGACTCAGTATTTTATTTTCAACTGCTTCACTAGAGGTGAATAAAAGCAGTGCTCTGAAGTGCTCTTCCACTCCCCTTTGAAAGCCCAATTCTAGACAATGTATGCAACAGGGACACAAATAATCATCGTGCTTTTCAAGATGTTTGCCTTCTATTGCTAAAGTTAAATATGTTTAAATAGTGAAAGTTACCAACTTGAAACCTCCTGCCTGTTCCTATAATGAAGGCCAGAGGGAATTTAACCCTAATAATTTTCTTCTTTCCTGGAAGCAAGTGAACTTGCTATCAGTGAGGGTGTACTGGTCCTTACCACTAAGGATGAACTTCTGAAAATTGCCACTTGACATTGGAGAGCATTGTGCAGATTCTACCAGCACAACCAGAAATTGAAATAGAGGCCCCAAGAGCAAAAGGTTTAATAATGCAGCAAGTCTGTCAAGCAATTGAATTTAAATAATGCTATAATGCAAAATGCTAGTTACTAATTACTACAAGGAAGGAATTGCGATAGAAACTTTCAACAGTTTGTTATTATGCTGTGGCAATATTGTGAGATTGGCTTGGTCTTGCAATATAAAATCCTGATTTCAAATTGATTTTGACAAAACAGATGAAATGAGCAGAAAGCCTATTTGGAGTGGACACTTGAAAACAGGAATTCAATACTTAGAGAAAATATAAACTGCCTGGCTTTCTAATAATAAATACAAGAAAAATGTTGAATAGTTTTCATGACACAAGTAGGCTGTAATTCTAAGTAACGCTGAGCTCAGGTTGTGACCCACGTCCCAGGCGTTTGGCTGTCTCACTCAAAGCCAAGTTTGTGATGCACAGCTCTGTGACTGGCTTAGTTTCACTGAAAAAAAACCACAATGTTGTTGAGCTGTGAGGTTGTCTATAAGCAAAAGCTTTGCAAGATAGGAAAATAAATAGTGGAAAAGTGAAATCTTGAGATGATTATAGTAAATCCAGGGTTCAAGGGAAAAGTACCGACATGAAACGATACAAAACTCCAGAAAAAGCAGGGTCCGAAGGTCGCAACTCTGCAAGACAGAGGATCACCCCACTCTCAAATCTGCAGTGGCTGACACAGCCACCCTTGACTGATGACTCCCCAGCCAGCAGGCACTCGTTGGGTGCCAGCATCAGGCGAGGTGATCATGCTGGAGCTTAGCGTTGTAGCATGTAAACCCAAGCTGTCTTCTGTAGCTATTAACCAAAATTATTGTTTGCTCCTAAATCGTATCTGATCCTGCTTGCACAATGTCTGTGTGTGAAAAAAGACACCCAAGTAAATGTGACACAGAAGGATAGTTAAAAGGTGAGGCTGAGAATTGTAGTTAAACAAATTTTACTCAGGAAAGTAAAGCAACTAGTTATGTTTAGTTTGGATGTCTTCTGTAATCAAGACAATTTTTGTCTAATTTGTGCCAACCAGTTGCATTTAAAGAGCTCTTTATGGCTAACACACTCAATATTTTTTTCTGTGCTTTGGTTGTTAAAGTATTTAATGTGCGGAAAGTTTGAAACAATTATGGTATAAAAATAGATGAGCATAGCATTGAGACATCGTGTTAGCAGATTCTTCCAGTGAGAAGGAAGGGGTGGAAACAGGACACGGCTTAAGAGGTAGGGTAGCAACAACTAACAAAACCAAAGGTATTAAATAGAGTAGGAGGACTGAGAGTTGAAAGCTGGGAGGTCAGATTATATTACATTCCTCAGAAAAGAAGAAATAGCAGTACCATAGGTAGGCAAGGTAGCAGAGATAGCACTGGGCTATTACTGATGCTAAGGAAAGGAAGAATAAAAGATAAAGTGAACTAGAAGCATAAAATATGAAAACAGAAGGGCTTATCATTTGTAGTATCTACATAACTCCTGAGCATTAATTCACGAGAGGAGTTTCTCTTCTTAAAAAGTGTTTTGCATTTATTGAGTAAGAAAATTTAACCCTGTTGATGTGGGGCTGGAGCAGAAAGAGCCTGAAAGGAGCAGACATTCTAAGGAAACCCTGATTTACAATTTTCATTTTCCCACACCTCTACGAGGTAGTTTCTTTCAATTTTTGGAGAGCACCACCTGTGCTAGACAGTTTTTTAAAGTGATCCCAGGCAGATCTGCCATGAGATGGCAATTTCATATCTTGTTTCCACCTGTATACTCTTATGAAGAAGTTACTGGTTTTACCACAAAACAACTGCTGACGATACCAGCTGGGAAATGTGGAGGATGAGTGCCATTTCAGCCTTTTTTCTTGTCTTTTCGGTGTGGGGTAATTTGCCCAGTGCATTAATTTGCAACAAGGTAAGACACAGCTTTCAGTCGATAGGGTCAGTTCTGAAGCTTAGAGCAACGTTTTCTTTTGTTCTTTAGAAAACTGTTGGTTCTGTCTGGGGGTTTCATTAGGGGAGTAACAGGATTCTTTCTGCCAATTCTTCAGCAGAAAGGGAACCTCATTACCAATTTTTAATACAAAAAAAAAAAAGGGGCAAGTTCGAATAACAAAAAATTGAAGAGCCACGTGACAGCACAGCATTTCAACATGGTGCACTACCTTGTGCAAGATATGGCTGAGTGGTTACAGTAGTATCTCTCTTAATAAAAAGATCTCTGCTGATTTATTAGGGTGTTATAGATATGGTGTAGATGTATAGATATAAACTATATCGTTCATATATGTATGCATGTGTACATATACATAGTCTTGATGACTTAAATTGACTGTTTTAACAAATATGGACTTAAGTGTATATTATATATGGTACAAAAGTCTCTTTCACTGTCAGGAGGACTAATAGTAGAATAAAATAAAATATCATAGATACTGATTGTGCATCGTCCTGCATGCGGGTTACTCCCAGCTCTGGAAAAATCTGTCTTTTGGTTAGAAAAAGAATTCCTACTTCCATATTTGAAAAGCAGTTAGCACATCCTGGTAATTAAGGTAATGTAAAAATCGATGTACTAATTGGGTTTTTCTTCCCCATTGCTATATATACTAATAATGAAATTCAGACTAAACAGGTTCCTAATTCAATTAGTTGTTTTGGCTGCATCCATGTGCTTATTAGCTGTACATTTTCAAAAGGTTTTAATCTAGTAGGAGCCACTTGAGCAAATGAAAAACAATTTTAGTGCAACACTGTCGTGGTTTAACTCCCATTGGCAACTAAGCACCACCCAGCCGCTCGCTCACCCTTCCCTCCCCAGTGGGATGGGGGAGAGAATCGGAACCAAAAAAGTAAAACCTGTGGGTTGAGATAAAGACAGTTTAATAGGACAGAAAAGGAAGAGAAGATAGTAATAATGATAAAAGAATATACAAACCAAGTGATGCACAATGCACTTGCTCACCGCCCACTGACCGATGCCCAGCCCGTCCCCGAGCAGCAATTGCTGCCCCCTGGTCAACTCCCCCCAGTTTACATACTGAGCCTGACGCCATATGGTATGGCATATCCCTTTGGCCAGTCGGGGTCAGCTGTCCCGGCTGTGCCCCCTCCCAGCTTCTTGTGCACCTGGCAGAGCATGGGAAGCTGAAAAGGCCTTGTCTTAGTATAAGCACTACTTAGCAACAACTACAACATCAGTGTGTTATCAACGTTATTCTCATCCTAAATCCAAACCACAGCACTATACCAGCTACTAGGAAGAAAATTAACTCTATCCCAGCCGAAACCAGGACAAACAGGTATAGGAATAGGGATGCTTCGTGGTAATGCACAGTTACTCTGTCTAGAGGAGAGTAAAGAGACAGAAGATCACTGAGTTTGAGAACATGGTCGTGCCAGTAAATATTTGCTGCTTGTACAAGATCTTCTGAAGTCATTTTTTGTTAAGGTTTGCTACTGTGAGATCTTACAGTGAATTTGCAAGAAAGAGCCTTGCAGAAAAGGGCATTTCTTCACGTTAACTGGTCATCAATACCAACTATGTCTTTCCGAGACTTAAGCATATTATTTTCACTTCTCCAAAAGACATGGCTAAAGCCACCAGCCTAACAGGAGAATTTTTAAAAAACAAAACAAAACAAAAACGAACCTTAAAACAAAATTTAAAAATGGCTTCACTGTAATTAAGTCAGATTCTGGTTAAAAATAATTGTAAAATATTTTCACTCCTTTGGTGTGAATGAATTGCTAGGAGTAAGCCACCAGTCACAGAATCATAGAATAATTTAGGTTACAAGAAACCTTTGCAGGTCTCTTTTTCAGTGTCATGCCCAGAAATAGGGCTACTATCAAAGTCTGGGGTTGCTCAGGCTCTTGTCTGGATGTTTGTGAAAATGTCCAAGAATGGGGTTTCTACAAGATCCCTTGGGGACCCTCTAACCTCACAAAGCTTTAGAGAAGTTATGTTACCCGATGCATGCAATGTTCTCAGTAAATTGAACCATTAGGCCAAATAACTGCATTTTTCCATAATATAATTTTATACAGGTTTTAATGTTAATGATTTTCATTGCTAATTAATGTACAAAGAAGAAAAGATAAAATATATCTCACTACTTGGTATCATATGCAGCAGATGCAGGTTTCCAGTTTGTTCTCATGCTTTTTAGATTGAACTCCAGCTTTCTTCTCCATGAAGGTTTGGGCCTTACTTCTCCACACACATACATAAATCTCCATTCCCTAGCCTGCCAAGAACCCTGTCCTCCAACCTCTCCATTCCCTCTGAGCTACTACACATCTTCCTCCTCCACTCCACTCTTAAAAAATAAATAAAAATATTTACACCTGCATTTTCTGTAATCAAGCCATGAACCGAACTTAAAGTCTGGTATACATTCATATACATAGCATTTATATATATATATATATATAGCCTTTAAAGATAATATTTTTCCAATCAAAACTCTCCCAGTAGGTTAATTTATTAGAATCTTACCATTGTGAACAGCAATATGCTTTAGACGTAGGGAAGTCTCAGCTTCAGCAAAATAAGAATCTTCTTATTTGTCCTGCTATGTGTGAATCTGATCAAATTAATAAGAAACGAGCTTCCAATATATTTCAGAAATGTCAGGTCCTTTAGGGAATGTTTTGGTGGTGGTGGTGGTGGGGGGTTTGTTTTGGTTTGGTTTGGTTTTTTTTATAAAAACTGCATTAAACCATACTGAGTGTTTTCTGTTTTCATATATTAAGCATCATTATTTGCTGATTGACAGTTCGAGTTGTTTCTGTTCTCCTCCTGCTTAATTACGTACAGTCATTTTGTTATTCTTCTGTAATTTCATGACTACGCTAATGAAAGTATTGGGACTATGGATTGATTTCCATGGAGTCTTACCTTTTTGTAATTTAGGGCCTGTTAGCAATGAAGAGAAAACCTCCAAGAATTTACAATTTAAGACCAATTTAAATCTAATTAATTAAAAGAGAAGTAAGTCCTGATACTTCCATCACAACAAAATTCAGAAGCTTTGAGCGCTTTGATTTCTCACTTGATGTTTTAGAGTTCTGCATATGCAGACCTGGCAGTATTCCATAAAACGTGTATCCAATTGTCTTGTTGGATAGGAATGCACAGCTCGGGGTTACTAAGTATATTTAAAAAAATGTAAGGAAAGAGAAATGCACTTTCCTAAATATGGAAAAGAAGATGCAAAAGTTTCAAAAAGTGACTAGAGGCATCTGCCTATGACTACTTTATACAGTGCGTATAAACCTCCTGCTGTCTAAGTGGCAGATGGAAAGTCTAGCTCTAGTCCCTAAAATAAAATCCTAGATTTCTCCCTTAGAAGCCCTAGCTATAGTAGTCGTTCTGGCAAGAAACTTAAAGAATGTTTTGCAAAGCAGTGGTAATTCACAGTGAACTTTCTTAGTCTGCTGGGGTTTTTGTTTTTTCTAGGTTGGGTCTTTTCCTGTTGTGGAAGGAATTATATCCTCCACTGGTTCTGTCTTGCCGCCTCCATAGCATGTACTATCTTGTGCTGATGTAACTCCAGTGAGTTCTGCAGTGAAGTCATATCTGGTCTATAGAACTGCAAGATCAAAATCAAGGCTTGAACTTGAATTTTTATTAGCGGCTCTGTAAGGCATTATATTGAGCTTCTCTTACTTCTTTTTAAAATAATCTTTTTCACATCCATATTCCAGCCCTCATACTTCAAATTAATTCTGTAACGTAAATACCAAATGAACCAAGTCTGCTGAATATAAGACCAAAGAGGGAGGTGAGGAGAAAAATTCATGAAGAGTAATCCATTAATGACTTGTAAGCACTAGTCTAGTTCAAGATGTTTGCAAGCTACCAATTGCTGGAGGCTGGATGAGTTTTGGGGCAGTATGACAAAGTACTACTTTGGGGTTTTGTCCCTGGCCTGATTTGGAGACCAGAATTTTGGTTTGACCCACTGTGGGGAATTTTTTTTTTTTTAAGGGCATATAAGATGTGTTGCTTTCCAAGGCTATTTCATGGGTACTAGAACTTGCGTTATATTTTTGCACCAAATCTATGTATTTATACAAACAGTTTAGAGGAACATAGCCAATATCTGCTTTTATTTATGTTGCTGTAAATCCAGAACAATTTATTAGTTACTTCTCTGAAAGTCATGAAAGCAGAGTTTGACCCTGGTAGTCTTTGTCCAAAGGAAGCAGAATGCAAGTGTCCATGATGAATGTTTTTTGGGTTTTATTCACACTTGTCTAAGATCCAGGGCAATATGCCAGTACTAAAACTGTACTAGTATCAGGGATTGTGTTTGACTCCTGATGCCTCCTTTTTAATAATAGCAAAGTACCTAAAATCATATATGTGGCCTTGCATTTTTAGATTGCTGTGTGTCCAAGGATTGTAGAGATCTTTATGACTACAGCAATCTCTATACTCTTCCATGGGTGAGAAGTAAGTTTTATGCAATTTTTATGAATGGGTAAATGGAAGCACAATGAGATTAAATGATTTGGCCAAGAGTAGAAAGTGGTGTCAGTGACAATTTGGGGAGTAGAATGTGAGGTATTTAATCCAATTAATTGATCAACAGGTTGAGGTAGGCGGTTCTCCCCCTCTACTCCACTCTGGTGAGACATCACCTGGAGCACTGCGTCCAGCTCTGTGGTCCTCAGCGCAGGAAAGACACGGACCTGTTAGAGCAGGGCCAGAGGAGGGCTGTGAAAATGGTCAGAGGGCTGCAACACCTGTCCTATGAAGAAAGGTTGAGAGAGTTGGGGTTGTTCAGCCTGAAGAAGAGAAGGCTCCAGGGAGACCTTACTGTGGCCTTTCAATATATAAAGGGAGCTTGTAAGAAAGATGGAGAGAGATTTTTACCAGGGCCTGTAGTGACAGGACAAGGGGCAATGGGTTTAAACTGAAAGAGGTAAGATTTAGGTTGGATACTAGGAAGAAATTTCTTACAATGAGGGTGGTGAGGCACTGGGACAGGTTGCCCAGAGAAGGTGTGCATCCCCATCATTGGAAGTGTTCTACGCTTCTGTGATCACTGTAGCTGTAGTAGCATATCACGAGGTACAGGTTAGTTTGGGTCCTAATTCTCCTCACAGATTAGCTGCACAGTTGTATGTCTGACTGCACTGACTTCAGTTTGTTGTTCCTGATTTCCCCATTGTAAGAGAGAAAAGAATTGCGCATGTAAAGTACATTTAGTGTACCTTTTGTGTGCATGTACCTGCACACAATGAATGGAAATAATCTGGATATTATAAACTGAAGATCTAAATGTCAGAAGTAAAGGAGTACACCATTGCCTAGCAGGCAACTTTAGATGTGATTCTATGGGTTTTGAGTGTTAATTACTTCATATACAGAAAGGATATAAGGTAATAGTAAATACTCATTTGGAACATTGTACTATGCATCACCAATAGCTGAGGTGCAATATATGCATATATGCAGTGACTTAACATTAACTAGTACTGAATAATGTGCTCTACAGTCTACATGCTTGAATAGCAAGATGCTTTGCATTTATATAGCACTCTCGATACAAAAAACTGAAATAATTTTAAAATAAGCTTAAGCATTGGTAGCCCCACATCCCAGCTGGAAAATTACAGAACAGGGATTGAACTATTTCAACAAAAAGTTGTTGATTATTTGGAATAGAATCCATCATCTGATATTCATTTGACCGCTGTAACATTAGAAAGATTTCTAATGTGCTAACCCCTTAGTATATATGTATTTTTTTTTTTTTAAGATTTGAATAGTCTTTCTATACAGAAAAATACTGTTATTTTTCTGAGTTTCCTAAATGAGCCATTATATTCATTTGGTCACTGACAGCTTGAGACATCAACTTATTTCTTAAAACATTTTTTTGGGAGCAGATACTCATTTTATGACATGGTCACTTTTTTGTGCGTTAGTAGCTGTTGAGACCCAGGCTAAATCCTGCGGTTTTGTTTCCCCGCTGGACCGTCTGTCTCTTTAAATGAAAACTCTCTGTCTGTTCAGGAGGTGTTCGAGAAGTTCTCACTGGGGATGCGCTGTGACCTTGGTGTTGTGTGCCATTTGTGCATCATTAAAAGGTTGTAATGAAGTTCTGCTGCACACAGATTGTAAAAGGTCAAGCAGAAAGTTGGGAGCCAATGAGGTTGGGAAGAAAAATTGTGCTAGCAGCAGAGGTTGAGGGATTCATTATATTGATGCTATGGGGTTTTCAGCAGAGTAATAACTGAGTTAGCAATAGAATGTAAATCTTCTCAGCCACTTAGTCTGAGCCTGCTTCCTCTTGATTTGTGGGGATATATTTTTACTAGAGTACAGGAAAAGTCATTATGCTTTCAAGAAAGCCACTGGAACTAGTTAATGCATTGTAGGTAGAAAGACAGAAGATAAACAGAACTGTATGTGGCTCATCTGTAAAAGCAGGGCATTGGTGACAGAAAGAGAACGATTGTACTAAATGAAAATGTTTATGTAAATAATTGGAGTTGCTACACCACGTAATTGTAGGTTTGCAGGTTTTGGTTGGCAGGTTATGTTGTATATATGTGGACTGCTGGGATAATAACTATAAAGGCTGCCTTTATGATTCATAGCACGGAAAGTGGTAGTGGCCTTCCAGAATCCTATCTACATGGGAGGGTATCCTTCAGTCCCATAGACTTCATCATTTCCCCCTATTTCTCTGAAAAACGGCCCCTGTAATTGCAGAAGTATAGGTGTTCATCAGATAAAGCAACATTTAACAGACCATGTAACTTCCTTGCATTATAATTGACTTGAAATTAATTTAAGCTATTGTGCATTATAAAATAAAATGGAAGAATAAATCTAAACTCCAACTGCCATGTCCTTACAAAAATTAGGAGTAACTAAAATATATGGAACAATTTTACTTTCTGGTTCTCTGGATATGCTAAATTATGTTCTGGCATAATTTGTCACAATCCGCACATAGACAAGAAGTTATATGAAAGGCTGTGGGTTTGTTGTACTTCTATAGTCTTGCATACAGGACCTTCCTCAATTGCTCTATAAAATTAGCGCTTTTTTTGAAACATATGGAAAAATTAGCAATTTTTAATCATTCTTCATGTTAGCAACTTGATTTTCTAGAAAGTAGTTTCCTTAACGTGGAAAAGGCACCAACCTGGCATGACTGATTTAAGACATTTTTTGTTAATTACTTAAATATGCCGATACTCGGGGAACTAAAAAATCAAATGTGTCTAATTCTCAACTAATGCATATGGAAGTCACCAAGAGCCTTTCCATTGCTTTTGGTGATCAGAGCCTGCAGTATTCCCAGATTGTCCTCCGAAGTCTTTGCATTTCATCCCTATATTTATTAATTAATTTATATTATTTAGGAAATTACATCCAAAAAGAGGAAAACTGCGCAAAAGCTGCTATCAACTTCACTGTTATCCACGTGCAGGCTCATCATTTTCTATATTTGAGTAGTATAGGAAGGATCAAGCCCATTACTCCTAAACGGTCCTAAAAAACTGAATGTCAGTGTTCATCTCTTTTCATTCCTGGCAGGTGATCTTGTAACTAATCTAATGTGTCAATTACAGCCAGCTTTGAAAAAAGATACTCAAAGTATCTGGAGGAAGAAAAAATACTGTGACTACAACAGGTTATCTGGCATCCAGTCAGCTTCCAGCAGATCACTGTAAATTACTTGTCACGTTATTCCATTTCTGAACATGCTTTGTTTCAACATCCTCAGCTAAACAGTTACACATTTTGTACCTTTATTCTGTCACACTTTCACACTTGCTATGCAGCTCTGTTTTGTTCTAGAAAATACCATCTCTCTACAGACTGTGATGAAAGAGCTCAGGGATGTTTTCAAAGAAAGCTTTAATCGATATTGGAAGCATATTCTTTTGTGCGCTGATTGTGTTAATGTGTTTAATTAATCAGCAGACGGTATTTTAATAGAGAAAAATGTTACTGAAGAAATGATAATGGAAAATTACAGAAATTTCTTTTTAACACCAGCTTGAAGATTTCTCTTAACACATACACACACCCACTAATGCTGTGAACCTGAGACAATCCTGCTAATCCAAACCTGTTTGGTTTGGAGGCTTTTATATTCATTTGGTCCCAAGCTCCATCATTCATTTATATCTCTACAACTAAGAAGTTCAACCCCCAGATTTACACAGTATTTCTCTCAAAAAATTGAAGGATCTTATATCCTGGTCTGGCCCCTCTTCCTTAGGTATATTACAGAATCAAATCCCTGAATTCTGTTGCAGTGCTTTTGAGACACATATCCTTTTGGATGCTATTTCAAAGAGACCCAGTTTGTAGGTATTTCAAGTACAGTCTCAAGAGTCGGGCTCCCAGAGTTTGTGTAATTCATTCCTCTGGCCCAAACAGGATCAACCATACTTCTGTCATTCCTGATAGATGGCAACATCCATCTTTGTAAACTTCCAGAGAGTAGATTACTGTATTTAACTATCCTGTATTTAACTATCCTTATCATTAGATATTTTTTCCTAGTTATTAACCAAAATCTCTCTTGCTTCACTCTTATTCCTGATACTGCCTTCCACAAAGGAGGGATTAATTGCAGGAGTCATTTACATATTGGCAGACTGTTATCAAGTCTCTCTTTTACATCCTCTTCCTCAGCTTAAACATTTTATTTCACGTTGTTTCTTGTCATTGCTGCTGCTCCCTGAACAATTCTCCTTTTAGTTCCTGTCTGTGAAGGTGATGTCCAAAAGCAGAGGCAGTACTCTAGATGAAGTCTTTCCAACGCTTATTAGAGCAGAAAGGATCATTCTGCTTGTCCTAGAGGTGATACTTCTGTTTGTACATCTTGTTTTATGCAAAGGCTTCTGCTGAACATGTGAGCTTTGGATAAAGACCAAAAGGCAGATCCATTCTGGGCAGTAAGGGTACAGATGCTGTTGTATGACTTCATGCCCACTGCTTCTCTGTCATTGCCATAGCAAATACACTTGGTTCAAAAGCTAAGGAGTCTTAAACTCACTGTCTCGCAGCTAAAATGCATTAATTTATTTACCTTCTACTGAATCCAAATGAGGTACAAACAATCTTGATTAACTACAAACATTTTCTTTGAAACTTCCAGTACTGCATTTTACCTCCCAGTTGGGCTTCCGAGGGTTAAGAGTCTGGACTATGCCAATATAACCAGCATATTCAGGGACAGGCTTTGTTATCTTTACCCCGCCTGCTCTGACTTCACTGTTTAGGATCCATAAGGATGAAAGGAGTAGAAGGCTGTAGAGAAGTAAAAATGGAGGAGTTATTAAAGTAACCAGCTCTGCTCTGTGCATTCACATAAGGCAAAGCTCTGTTGAGTAAGTAACACCTTCTTGCCTAATTGTTTCTAAACCAGAATTATACTTGGTTAAGGCATGATGTTTGGTGCCACGTTGTATCTGGAAAACTTACTTGCGTTGAAGAATGTAAATCACACAGTGATTATATTTGCTATTTATATTCACTTCTCAAGATGTACGTTGCATCAGGTAATAAGGCTTTCACTTATATTTATCAATTATCTTTTTGCTAGCATGTTATAAATGTTTTGCTAATTATAATTGGTTAAGATATATGAGACGCTATGTCATGACTCCCATTACAGCATCTTTCTTTCCGTGAGGTATCTCTATTGTTGACGGTGCAATTGTTTCACTGCTGGGGAATGCAAACACCTATGAAAAATAAGGTATGTTGCCAAAAATAGCACCTTAAGAGTGAAAATTAATAGTAAACACCTGTGCCTTGAACTGTTTAGAATACATATAATCTGTTTTCAATTGGTTTCTCACAATCACCCACAATCACTGAAAAATAAAAACTGCTTTTTGATTCTTTTTTTGTCTCTTATTAAAAATGTGACTCATACATAAATAAAAACACTTGGCATGCATATTCGGGGCTACATGGAAACCTGTAAACATTTTTTTGTAAGGCAGAAACATTTGCTTGAGTTCAATAATCAGAAGATGTTGGGTTTGAAATTGCAGATAATTTATTTTCTTGTTTTTTGTATTAGACCGAGATTTGCAATACCTTTGGTTTAGAAAATGTAGTTTATTAATGCAGATGTAATCAGAATTTTGTAGGATGCAGAAACATTGTTCTCATAGTAACCATATACTTTTAAACTTGGCTTAATATTTTGGGAGACAAATTTGGGGTATGGTGGGGCACAAGATCAAATGTGATCCACTGCTATAATGGTTATTTTTTAGTACAGTCATAGGTTCCAGTTTAAGTTGTGTTGATGTATCAGTTACTTCAGGAAAGAAAAGGTGAAGAATGTGTTATAGTATTGGTGTACATCTGGTGTAAGATCCTCTCACCATCACAAAGAATTCTTGTTGTGTGTGACTGTACCCTCTATAGATGCTGTTTAGGATAGGCTGGAGAAAAATCATGAATGTGACATTCAGAAAGAAAGAGGCAGCTACGTACTGTTATACCAGTCGAAAATCTCTGGAAGCTGTTGCTGACCTGATTAGGCAAAATATGGACTGTTTTCTCAGCCCATTTTTTGCAAAGCGCTGATGGCAATGAACTTGCAGTGCTATGGCTAGTGTTAAATACAGCATAGTGGCCCAAATGGAATACTAGTCTGATGAATTATGTTGTAGAGTTCTGATGTATGCAGAGTTCTCCATTTTGAATCATATGCAATATTTTGTAAACCTGTTTTTGCTTTTCAAAGATGCATCTTATTATTGTCAGCAACAAATTGTGCTAGAGATTGTGAGTCTTGGAAAATGACTGAGCTTCTGTTGAGGCCAATTTTTGCAACAGTATGTTAATGAAGCTTGAGAAAAAGTCTCCATTTTCATGTTGAACCATATAATAGAGTTAGCACTTCAGTGCCCAAATTATGTAAGTGACAGAGAAAGGGAGAAATCAAGAGCCCTGCTCCCAAAGCATTTGAATTAAACAGGCTTCAGATCATATTGAGAATCTGTACTTGTGCTACTTCTATTATTAGACAGAAAATTCTTTCCTGTAGGGCATTGTTAATGAGCCAATAACTTTTGGAGTTACTCATTATATTCCCCATCACACTCGTGCTCCTCAGGATACCCACCTTCCGCTCCCAGCCCACCCATACTGCTGTTCCTACTGCATTTCTGCTGAGAGATTCAAAAGGGAATGGTGTTACATTTAATGTAATTTAACAGCTTTAACTTTGCTATCTCTTGTGGTGGCCTTCAGGAGATTACTGAGCTTTGAGAACATCCATTTCCGGACAGTGCTGACTGTCTTTCCCAGTGCGAGTCTGTTGGAGCTTTGTCGTAGTGTGGAAGGATAAGGCCCTTAGCTTCAAGTACTCATGCTAACAAAGTGCTTTACCTAGCCCTTGTTTAGTGGGAAGCTATTGCAAATGGATGTTTTTATTTATGAAGGCTTGTCATCATTCCTATTGAAATTTAACAGTGTATTGCTGTGAGATGGGGTCATCAGGCCACTTACTAACTTGGCCAGAAGAAAAATAAAAATGCCTTTTGGGCCCCATTGGCAACATTTCTTGAGTACATGCTATTTAATCACCTTCCTGCTATGCTCTGGCTGCCAGTTATCTATATTACATATTTTATTTAAGTGTATAAAATGAGGTGTGGTAATGATTTCTACATTCATAGTAATGAAGTACTAGCTTCCCTATGGTATCTGAAATTACTGTGGCTCAACAGCATCAGAGATACTTATGACACCAAAACCCAAGTTGCTGTATTTTATACCTTTGCTGCTGGCACTGAGTTTCTACATGGTTACTTAACCAATTAAAACTGGTTTATTACTTTTAATTACCTGTCTAGTTTACTTTGTTTTCTAATTTATCAAATCAGGCTAGAGTATTTTATACATGCTTACTTTGTTGCTAACAGACAAGGCAGGTACATGCCATATTATGTACATGCAGCTAACGCTATCTCTGAGAATAGTGTTACGAGAGTTGGGAGGAATGCTTTTTAAATATTGTTTCAAGGATCCTAGACCCAAACTGTGACTTGTCTTATAGTTTCAAGTGCATCCCAGGCTGTAAATAACAATATATTGAAAACCCCACAATAACACCTGAGAAATTGCATTCTTTTCCTAGAAGCTATTATGGGGGAGTCATTTTGCACTTATTTCCTTACTGAATTTACAGCAAAAACAGTTAAATAAGAGAGTGCTTTTCTCAGAGCTGTGTACTTACCTCTGACAGTTTTGCTGATTGAAGAAGGCATGTGAACACCAAGCAAAGACAGGCCAAGTGGAATCTGCAGGTCTCCAGCCATGCATGGATGCGTGCTAAGTTACTTCTCACAGTTTCCCCACCTTCCTCTTCTTTTCATCTTGAGCTCATGGACAGTGTGTTTCCAAATGTTAACTAGGACTTCTCTTCTGGAGCTCTGGACTAAATGCTAGTTCTGTATTTCCTTTGTGTTAATGAAAACATTTTGATCATTTCCTAGGCAAACCTCAGGATTAGTTCTTGGTTCTTACCCTGGACCTGTTGATGATTGTCAAGACAGCTGACCCTTTCTTCTTTTTCCTCCTCTTTCTCAGGTTTTTCTTTTAGACTGCTTTTCTTCTTTGATGCCATCCTGCTTTCTGTGAGGGGTCCTTACAGCTATGTCCGGGTTGCTTTCTCTTTTCCCACTGAGCCTCATCTTTGATTGCTTTCATTTGCAACTAACTTAAGTAACCAACTCTGTGATGCTGAATCAAAACCCCGACTATCATCCTGTCATCTGTCCAAACTAACAGCCCAGCAACTCCAGAGATCCTGTGTGACTGTTTAGTTTTAAGCTAGATTCATCATAACTAAAAGAGAATGCTTCCTCCTTTTCCCTCCCCTCTTCTTTCTCTTTTCTTCCCTGGTTGCTGCTCTCTTACCTGACGAAAATGGATAGCACTATATTCTGCCTTTAAAAGCATATTTTAAATGACTTATAAGACTTGTAAATAATAACCCTACAAGTGTGAGATCAGTACTTAGCTATATGGAAAGGTTTCTAGAATATTTTTTCGTTTGTCTCTCTCAGTTCTCCTTTGTTTTATTCCCTTGTTGTCTTGATTATAACCAAGATTTCAAATTCTTTGGGGAAAATCTGGCTGCACAACATCTGCTATTAAGCTAACCTGACTGAGACTTCTAAATGATGTTGTAATGAAAGTAAGTCAGAGCACACTAATAATAGATGGCATGGAACTGTAGGAAACAATCTTTGGAGAGTTATTGAAATGAAAGCCTTATTTCATAGGATTTCAGTGACAAGCTGAAGCTGAAAGTCAAATGAAATGTGTTCCATTAATTTTCAATAGTCCTTTTATCTGTGTGTGAGTGCCCTGTAAGACAAAGAGGCACCGCATATTCCTCCTTATTGCATAAAAAGCCTTCAGCTGAATCCTGCAGGCTGGTGTGAACCTTGCTCCCAAACCTAGTAAAGCTCTTCAGGATGGGCTGAACTTGAACTAAAAAGGATTGCATCCTTGAAGAGTTTGTATTTAGTGCGTTCTTTTCTAGTTTTCAGTAAGACCACTCAGCAATTGTGGCCTCGGTGGCTTCAGAGAAAATATTTCATGCAGTCACTTGTGGAACGTTCAAGGGAAGCAGTCTACAGAGATAAGTTTCCATCCTAACATCTGATGCATTGTTAAAGTGACTTTACATTGTTCAGGTGTACCCTTAATACACAGCACTCGGGAGCCTGCAGTAATCACACAAAGGAGTCATGTTTATGGCCAAGCTTCAATATATCACAGAATCTGCTTAGAAGGGGGTGGGGGGTGGGGAGTAATTTGCAATGCTTGAGGCACTCAGGTATAAATTGCACTCTCTTCTTCTGTGACTGACAGAGCTCAAGAAGATAAGATGTGTTTGAAAACTTATAAACAAAAGTTTATATGCCTGTTCACATATATAGAGCCGGTTATTCAGTGCTGTGTGACAAAATGTCACGACGAATGAACAAACATGCTGGTGCAATGACCTCTAACAGTAAGAAGTCCTTCTAGAACTGGCAACCATCAACCTTCAGAAAACTCTAAACTGTAGTTGCAACTTTTAGGCAGCAAATTTCCCAGAAAATAGACCATTAATCAGTTTAGACAGCAGGAGATGTAACCGATCAGAGTAAAGACTGGCATCTTGATCAAAATACACATTTTATTTACTTGCATTCATAGGTGATGTGGGCTGAGTTGAGCTGAGGTATAGCCTTCTGATTTCAAAAGTTTCAAGTACAGAGTTTATAGAAGCCAAAGAAATTTCTGTTTGGCTCTTCGTGGATTTACATATATCGAGGTGACTGTCTGGGGAAAAAAACCCACCTATTTATTTGTTTATTAGTAGTTCAGAGAACTGCAGACTGCTTAAGGCTGTGGGTGTATTGGTCTTTTCCCAACAGAAACACTCTCACTTTTTTTTTTTTTTTTAAGATCACAAAATAAAGGCCTTAATAAAGACATTTTGGTTACACTTCTAGTACTTTACCTGAAAAATAAACCTTCAGGATTATTAGCCTGGCATCATTAGGAACAAAACATTCACTTTAAAAAGCAAATTAAAACACACTTTGCAGGAATAAACAGGATTCAGCCGCGTTGTTGGATGATAGATACTATTTCTTTTATTGTGCTTTATGAGCAGTAAGACATGAAACTTGTAACATTTTGAAAGTACTATTAAGTGAATGAGGCGGATGGAGGAACAGGGCAGAGAGGTTTGGGAGGATTCGTGTTTGATCTGCTGTAGGGACGCGTGGTTAGAAGAAATAGCTTGTCCATGGTTTATCAAGCTCTGTTGGCAGGCAGCCTGTAGAAATGCTTCCTTCTAGTCCAACACAGCAGAGGGAAAAGAAAACCACTTAAACCACCCAGAAGTACTAGGCAGAGGAAAGCCTAAGATTATACGTGTGGTCAGCAACCATAGGTCATTATCCAGTTCGTTCCCTCTCTGCGGTGCATCCGGACCCTAATGCGTAGACCTGTGGGCCAGGTTCCAGCTGCAGCAGCATGGGTGCATAGCACTGTTCAAGATAACTCTTGGGTATCCAAGACACTCTGCACCTGGAAAGACAAATACAACACAGGAGTTAGGGGAGACTCCCAGCCTTTTGGACCAGCAGCTGGTGGTGGGGCAGGGTAATCTGTAGAGCCTGAAAAAAAGCTAGACATCCAACTCCTGCCCTTCAGATGAAATCCCAATCCCATAGGATTAGTGGGATTTCTATTTAAGAAGTTAGGATTTATGCTTTAATAAGTAAATGTCCTAATTTCTGAAAGGGATAAAATTACATAATAAACCTTATTTGCTAGCCAAACCATGGATTTGGGCAGCTGAAGGTGTCCAATTTTTTTTCATTAAAGAACCAGCCCTGTATCCAAGTTTATGGCAAATGTAAAGGACCTTATCCTGCAGGTTTTTCTGCTCATGTAAACATGCACTAATTGAGCTATGTAGCCTATACAGATACTCCACTGTACACAATATAATAGAGTAGGAAGAGGAGAGAAGCAGCAATCCAGTTCCTCCTAACACTTATTGCTGAATTCATGTATTTTATATGGTAGCACGTGAGTTCTCAAAACTGTTTTGGAAAAGCAGGTCTGCCTTGTTGGAGAATGAAGAAGTCAACTGGGACATGAGTATTTTGACATAATTACTAATCCCTTCTGCTATCCCCAGGAATAATTTGTCTCGTGGCTGTGCCAAAGCAAACTTAGTTCAGATCTTACACACACTAAGCATGTACGTTTTTTTCTTGTACCTACGCTTAATACACTTTTTTCTGTCTCCTAGCTTCCTAGTGTCCTAATGTCTCTTTCAAACTGCACAGTTCTAAATGATAGGAATGAAATAATCAGTTGCTTTAAAACTCATCCCTTAAATGATAAAATAATGGATGAATAAAACAAATGGTAAAATATAGCTCTAACTGGGTCTGACCACATACTGTTCTTTCTCTCTATAAAGTGCGTGTAGAGGTTTTCCATTGCTGATTTGCAGAATCTAGTGAATCTTTGCTGCTTTGGTCCTGTGTTTATGATTTTAGCAAGTGCCTATGGTAAATAACCTTGCACATGATTCCTATATGTACTAGAGCTTTTATGGTTTTTATTTTTCTGGTTTTAGCAATCTAGCTTTATTTCCAATGAGTCCAAAAGAACGTTCATCTCTGCTTTCTGTCTTCACCCTCTTGAAAGTTCAAATTGTCCAGAGCAGCCTTGCATTTGTGGGTGAATTCTTTCATGGGTATTCTCATCACTAAGGGCACTTTGTCTTGCTGTAGAAATATTATCTCCAGTGAGGCTCATCTTCTTGAAATATTTTCTCATTTTCTAAATCCTGAAGACAAGGTAAACTGTCCTGCCTTAAAAGAAAACACTACAGCATTTCAAGCTTATTGGTTTAGTTATCATTAGGGAGCTTCTTGTGAGTTCATATTTGGATTTCTTTAATGAAAATCAATGAGAGATTTTAAAGCATTTTCAAAACTTATTAGCTGTAGTACAACCTCAATGGAAACTGGAATGATGCCAGCGCGAGTAGAATAAGTGTAATTCAGGTGGAAAGGACCAAAATGCAAATTCATTCGCTTTAGTTCAACAATGTCGATCTATTAGCTGTCACCTTACACTCATGTGCAGGAAGAATATGGGGTAAACCCGCGCTGTTTACCCCCTTCTCACATCTAAAAGAGGCTGCCTAAAAGGCTGCTCCTTTCTGTTCCTGCAGCAAGATCTTCCAACAGCTACAACTCTTCCTCACTCAGGAGTGCAGAGGCAACCTTGGAGCCAGAGCAGTGAGAAAAGGGGAAATAAAAGTATGTTTTTATTTTAATGGCGCATGTTAGCCCCCCAACCCCCCATATGTAAATGCTTAGGTGTTAACCAGTTACTGGAATGCTGTGATGAAGAAATGCCAATACATCAGGAGTATAGCCATGTAAATGCATTCTGTGCACTTTTCTGCTCTCCTCTTTATTGTTGTGATTGGTTTTTTTGTACCCAGATAACCTCACAGATTTCACAGGAGTGCTTCTTAAATTGAGATCAGGATCAGTGGTCTCCTACTTTGGGGCCAATTTTGCTGGTTCATCTGCTGAGTTGTGCTTTTCTAACTGCACAAAATCACTTTAATTCCAGTTAAACTATTTCATGTTATCAGTGACCTCAAAATGTGCTACCCTGGTTATACAGGATAAGGTTAACACTTTTCTCTCAGAACTAGCTCATTGAATTAGGGTGAAGATTCTGAGCCACTATAAAGTGGCATAAAAAAATTGATCTTAGGGGAGCTACGCTACTTTACATCGAGTGAGAACATAGCCCTTTGTAGATCTTAATTCTGATTTTTTTTTTCATTAGTTGTATTATTGTAAGGTAACAGTTAATCTATTACATGCATTTAGCTGCTAGTGCGATGGAAAGCCTATAGTGTAGTACCAATCAGAAGCTAGCAGCGGCTTTAATTTAATCAGAGACAAACTTTGAAGGCAGTCAAAGAGCCACTGATGGAGTGCAAATGCTCTTTGTCCTGCAAAAATAAAGAGCCCATTTGTTCTGCCTTTTTACATTAGCATCTTCTACCTTGCTGGAAGAAAAGGAGGAAGAACTGTAATCCCAAGCTCTTGTTTTTAACAAAAAACAAATATTGAACTCATTGGTCTTACCAAAACTTTAGCTACGTGGCAAAAAGGTGCAGTTTGCAATGGCATTTAACAAGTTTTACTGACTGGATAGTTTACACCCCAGCAGTATCAGGTAGTGAAGTAACTTCTCCTTTCTTATTTTCCTTTTATTTCTGCCACCACCCCATGACCAGTGCAGTGCAGTGCTTTGACAGATGTTGCCAGCAAAAGATTGGATTTTGAGAGCTGCTGGGTACCAGGCAGCTTCCACCAGAGTTGAAATACACAGTATCTCACATTCACAGGGCTCAAGCCATCAGACACAAGACCCTCAACACTTGGCAGGGACTACTTCTTGACTCAAAAAATTCTTTGATAGCAGTTGTTACTACCTAAGGAGGAAAGTAGTTATGATCAGAATATAATATATTATATGATATATAATCGTAATAACATGATTATGTGACAAACACAGCGGACTGGTTTGCTTCTCAAACAATATAAAAACATTTAAATTTTTAACTGGTTACACCATTAGTCCGTGTTTTGTTCCTTTTGGATCAAGTCATTCATGTGTGTTTGTAAGGATCTGCCTGTGCTAAACTGAAGATATTCTGTTCTATTCTATATCCTTCTTCTGCACCTAGTAAGACCTAAGGTAAGTATCTTCCCCACCCCCCGCCACAAATTGTTTCAGTAATTCAGAGAGTGAACTTGAGTTGAAGATTCCTTCCTCTCTTGCTTTGTGGACAGGAAGTAGTTTGTGTAGCACACTTGCTCTCCGCAGCACTTTCTGCTAGTGGTTTCTTGTAAGGACATCACCCCATTCTCTCTGCAAATCACTTGTATTCTCAGCAGGGTTCAAAGAGGGTCCTAGGCTTGCTGCTTTTACTAGTGGATAGATACAATTTCATCTGTACAGCATCCAGTAGAGGACAATGCTTTTATCATTAGCTCTACCTTTATCCCATGGAATAACATTATAGCCATTTAGTGTTCAGTGCTTTTGAAGAGTCCTGTTTGAGCTGATTATACCTGAGCAAAGCTCAGGTGGCAAATTAAGTTCATCTATTATGTGTTCACTTGTCTTATCTGCCTATTTCTAGAGAAAGTTGTTTTCTCAGTTTTGTCTCTAGATTCTATCACAAAAACCTCACCTTCAACTTTTTTTTTAACCCAGAATCTCCATAGTGTACCCATTAAAAGGGCTGTCCAATTATATTTAGTACGGACACAGATTTATTTTAAAATCTGAGAGTCTGCAGCTTGCCTACATCCTTTAATGGCAAAACAATAGTGTGTCTACAGAGAGCAGTACTAGATCGAATGAGGACTGTCTTGACATGGTTCACAGTAAAATCCAAATTCTTCTTAGTTTTCCTATTCAGACACTCTACTAAAGAATAAGATGTCTTTCTTTTTTCTTCATTAACTCTTGAAGACCAATATAAGTTTTGACCCCTCCTTCATATTCCTGGCTGGGTCTATGCCGTTTTGCCAACCCTAATTTTGATCACAAATTTCCAGCAGCTATCACACGTGTAAGTCTGTCTTGATTACTATATAGAGTTGCTTGATGGAAGGTTGTTTCACAGAGTGAATGGGGAAAAAGGTCAGTATTTATAGTTAAACACTGGTGTCATAGCGATTCCTTTAAATGGGAATATGTAAGAATTACCATATTCTTATAACATATTTCCTTATTCTATTGCTGTCATTAAAATTACCATATTCACTAAATTGTTAGTATGTCTGGCAAAATAGAATGGAGGTTATGCATAAATGTATACATAAATTCTTGTGTGCATGTGTGTATGTATGTGTATTTCTAGCCTATTACAGAACACTTGATAACGGACAGATCTCAGAGAGGCAGGTAAGACTGTAGGAAGTGGAGCTGTAAAACTTCTAGGTAAAGACACAACTACTAGTTTGAAATTTGCCCTGCAGAATAAAACAGGCCATAGAAGAGAGATGGCTTTCTTAGAGGATGAACTTATTAGTTATGCTACCTAACTTCAGAGCTTTTGGGTCTTATTTTCTCTGGCATAAAGCATGACTATATCATCCATAGACACTGAGCAACTATGCTATTTTTCTTCAGGATCTGATTTTTTAGGGACTGACTAGACTGATTAAAAAAATCAGTTGTTCTAGATTTAATTTTCTCTGTTATGCATGAATGAGTGTATTGTTTCAATAAAAGACATATTTTGATACTTTCAAAGTAGATTTAATCAATATGTGCCATATTTACTAATGCTGAGTCTGAAAATTAAAAAGTAAAAGAAATTGTAAATTAAGGGAAAATTTAAATTAAAAAAGAATTGCTGTGACCAAAATTAAGACACCAAAATGTCATCCCATCAATGTATAGTGTTAAAGGCTGTTGGTGGCTTTTAATGCTACAAGTTCTTCCCAGAATCTTTTTTCCCAACATCTTATAATGCAGTAAAACAGGATATTGTCACCATGTACTTCAGTCCGGAAGGAATTGAGTATATGGTAGAGTGTCTTGATTAGTTG
>WAAD01014173.1:2135-15805 GCA_013389945.1 Fregata magnificens
AAACTTGGCCAAGACCAAGTAACTAGAATTCATCTTGATGTCTGTTAGGCTTCTGTTCTCTTCCATCACAAGTGATTTTACGAGTTATTCTGTCCAAGTTTAATTGAAAGGCAGTGTTAATATGCAATGGTAAGAAAGCTTCTTTCACAAACAAATTCTTATGGTGAAAATAATGGATCTGGAGGCATGCTATGAAAGGTGATATCAAGCAACTACATTTACTAAAACCTGACAATTAAATAACACCATGCTCTGCTAGGCTATTTCCAAGACAGTCCTACAGCAAAACAGTATCTGATCACCAGCACTAAATGGAAAACTGCCACCTCTGCTTTTCACCCATTCACCTTCACAATCCCATTTGCTAGCTGCACAGCACTTGTAAGCTTCAGCACAACCAAGCTCCTTAAAATGCAGCATCTACTTCATCAATGTCATTAGCATCTGCTGTACTATAAGGGGAAATGAGACCCTCATGAAAAATAGCATAAAATACAGGACAGGGCTTAAAGACCTGATGGGTAATATAAATCTTACAAGTTCAGTAAAATATATAACTATTTGGGGAATTATATGGACATACAGAAAGCCACATTGTTCTCTACCAATTTTTATCAATTGAAGATGACTGTAAGTGTATATGCAAATATTGACCTCTGTTTTGTATATTATACATGTTAAAGTTGGCAGTACGGAGCAGATATCTCCGGGCATACACCACAGTATATACGTTTCTTTGGCTTTATCAACATATTTCAACCTTGACCTCGTAGGCTAAGAGGTACACTCATTAAAATACTTTGGCTGTAACAATCAAGATACAGTACCCCTTCCCTGCTCCAGCTATGGTACAGTTTTAGTATTTGAGCAGATGTTTCAGCTGTGTACACCTTGGGATAATCTGATAGCCATGACGAAATCATACAGACAGGATGATGATGTCAACTGCAGTTGAGTCCTAGGTCCTGTCAAATCAAATCATAGTTTTTGATGTATTTGTGACATTAAAAATTGTGTGAGTTCAAAAGCTCACAGAACTCATGTTCTCATTAGCATGAACTGTTCCATTAAGTCAAGCAGTGTCATCATTTTGGGTCTCATTGCATCCAGTGTTGACACACCTGACTTTTCACCACTTTGAGCCTGAGGCTGTGTGCACCTGAGCTCTGAAGGACTGGTGAGATATAATGGGAGATGTATGTCCTGGCAATCCTTGGATAGCCTCTGAGGAATTACAATGAAGAAAATAGTAAGGGCAAATTATGATTGTGGCTATTATGCTGCAGAGAATTTTCCAATAGAAGGTGTACTGAGACCAGCAAACTATCCCCAGGGTACATAACAGCAACAATTTGCACTGATTTATGCAAGTACACTCAGTCACCATCCTTTGGTGAGGTCTACCCTTTTCTATCTGACCATCTGCAATTGCTTATGAAACAATCCTAATCTTATTTATGCAAATGGTCTGGGAGCTGCTAAAGCAAAGACAAAGACCAACTGTCCATATGAAAGCTATGGCCATTCATTCTAGATGAAAAAATTTCAGCACAGGAAGGAAGACAGAGCTGCATTTATGTGCTGGTCCAGACAGGAAGAGACATTGGTCCATACGGATAGCTCCCTGCTACTGCAACCACCACATCATGTAATTTCTTCATAAACTTATCAAGCTCCATTTTAAAAGCACTTAGTGATCTTAAATCCCTATCCCTGTGAAAGGCTCTTCCAGAACCTGATTATTCTAATGGTTAAAGCAGTCAGAGGAGCCACCCTGGCTGGAACTGAAGCCTTCTATGAGCCATTGCTCAGAGCAACCAGACTGTAGCATACTCCAGACATTGAAATGGATAGCATGGCCAAATGCAGCTCCACTTCCTCCAACAAATGCTCATAGCAAAACATGAAATAACTCTGCAGGCTTTCTGGAAACATGTAATGGCTGATAATAGCTACCTCATTCAAAATTATTCCTTCCACGTTTCTGTGTCCTCAAATCACCTCCAGCCAAACAACTCTTTCCCTACCCCAATATAGCTGTAAACAAAAGAATTATATTTCTGCAGATAAACTTAAGTGGACTTTAAATATTCACTGATCTAAGTAGGCAGGCTGAGAAATGGTAGGTTCTTACTACCTTATCTCAATACACTCTGTCATAATGTGACTACAGCTGTTTGCCATTTCCAAAAGCAAAGTACTCTTCCAGTAAAAATAATAAGATCATCAAACCAATAACTAGAAAACTGGAAGAGAGAGGAAAAACAGACATGGAATGAATTAGGGAAATTCTTCATGAAATACTAAGGAAATGTGCCAGTGCGAATAAGAAATATCACTAACTAGAGTGAGGATCTCATGCCATCAGCTTATGTGATGAACATATCACATCACATAAGCTTCCTTACTAGTTGGCAAACTTCCATCTAATGTAATTTGGGCTTTAAAAAACACTTTATTGATATGTTTGAAGATACTAATCTTGGATCTTAAAAGAAGAGTCTGTGGGAAACAACCACCAACTCTGGGGGCTGAGCACCAGCACAAATTGCATTGCTGCTACTTGTAAGAATCTCAGGATTGTACTTAGAAATATTTATAATTGACAGTGGAAAGATGTACATCTAGCCCTTTAAAAAGACATACTGATTTTATTGAACTGGAGGCAAGGGAAAAGACACCCTAATTATTACAACTGTGAATTCAGCAATGCTAGTAATCATTAATAGTTTCAACAGGTTCATAAACCATTCACGTAACGGGGAAAAGCAGTAAGTGAAGATCAATTTCTACTCCAAGGCGTTGCAAAATTTGCCACCCTTATCGAAAATTGTGAATCAGATTTCCCTTCATGAATAGCAGAGCTTCACAAGAATATGGCAATGAGATCAGAGATGAAAAAGTTGTGTATCAAAACACAAGGAGGATTTCATTTCACGGCAGGCACCTAAATATTAGATTGCTTGAATTATCGACTCTTCTTTTTTTATACTCCTACTGCTATTGCATTATATTTTCATAGTCTAATTTTGAGTCTTTAATGTCTTAATTGAATGTAAACTCTCTTTCTTTGCAAGGCTAACATGAAACCATTGCAAATATACACACCACTCTTCTTTCAGTGCAACGGAAAGTCCTCAAGGGTGTACTAACTGGAACACACAATCACCAAGAAAAGTAGATGTAAAATATCTCCTCCAAGCAAGCAAGGTGGAAAATTCAGGTAGACCACATACTTCAAACCTCATAACTAGCATGCTGCTTGGAATATGTGTGGAGAAATCCAATAGGAGGCTGTTATGAGTAATAAAAGCAACCAAATGACATGAAGAATTGAAACATAGCACTGCCAAAATTATCACCTCAGTTTATTAATATAAATAGATTTTTAGGAATGGTTTCCCTTTTGCTTTACTGACGCTGCTTGACTTTAGTTATGCTTTCATTATACAACAGGATAAGGTACAAATAAGAGCCGCAATGATTGAAGAAAATGGACAAGTTTTTCTAAAAACGGTAGAAGAAATAATCTGCCAGATTTTCAGAGGGCCTGAATGTGCAATACTTGAAGTAACATCAAGAAGAGCAGAAGGTAGGTTGGTGATTTTCTGAAAAAATCAGTAGGTGAGGTTTAAAATGCAGAAGAAACAGAAAGTGCTAACTTTCCACAAATGTTTCAAGGATTTCAGTGTCAAGGAGAGAAAATTGCTAGAGCAGGTAGGCAGGAGAGTATAATTAGAAACAACAGGAAATATGGACCAGATTCAAAGCAAAAGGACAGTGGAAGAGCCTCAAAAGGAAATGGTAGACACAATAACTGGAAAGGTTTAAAATTAGATAGGATAAAATGCTTAGAAATATTTTTTTGCAGTGGCAGATATGGCAGTAACAAGCTTTTTTGGTTTTTTGCCTAGTTCCTTAATAAAGAAAGGATTATGCAATCAGTATATCTCTGTCTGTCATTCCCTCCAGTAACATTAGACCAATTTCAACAAAACTAGGCAGAATGATAGAGGTTAAGAATTACTAAGCTTTTTGGAAGCAGGCAGACAACAGAAGAGACGAGACCAAGTGATTAGCCCCCCTGGACAGAAAGGATGCAGTACACTCCCTAAGAATCCATGTACGCACTCATTCCTAAGAAGCAAACACATAGAAACCAGACTTCTACCTTTTGGCTGCTCACTGAAATATGCCTTAACTTTCATGGCTCCCTGATTTTCTTTAAAGTTCCAGTTCAGAAGCTGACCCCGGCCCAGCAAACCACTGAAGCAAGCGCTTTCAGTCTTCTGGGACTCAATCTCATTTTATAACTTAAGCATATGTGTAAGTACTCTGCTAAATAGGAATGAATTTAAATACTCTGCTGAGCTAGGCTCTCATTTATCAGCAAAATCACCAGTTCAACTCAGTAAATTCACCAAATTATATGTGGAGAGAATTACTCCTGACCCTTGTTCAATGCTGCATGAAAATGACCCCTGTAGGAATACAGAACCCTTGAAACAGGTCTCCCACATAATTAAGAGCATGACCTACACTTTTGCTCCCAGACATCCTGACTGTATAAGGAAAGCAGTAAACCAAAGCTCATAATGTTATCATGAACAAATGAGTCTTCCTCTTACTACTAAGCATCTCAGCGTAGAGTATGCCTGGTATCTGATGGGTTGCTTATGATCATTAGCACAGCCAATGTAAATTTAAAAGGCAATATGACTATTTTCTATGTCACAGCATCGTAGGACACAGAATGAATAACAGTAACTCTGAAACTTAAGGAAGGGAAAAGAATCAAGTCTTTCATGGTAAAACCATGCAGTAACATGAATGAATCATGTTTCTCTGACAATTCCAAAAGAAAGAGAGTTACCAAATATATCTCTATCTCTTATTTCCAGATTTAATAATTTAGAACTCTTTGTTCACAAAAGAAGCATCGTGTTCTGCAAACTTTGTGGAGATGTAAAACAAGAAGCAACAAATTCATCTCTAGATCTCTGGTGCATGCTTTACCAATGCTAAGGAACAAAACATTCTCAAATATGAAACAGTCAAAGACTGACGCCAAACTTTTTACATAAATGTGAGAAGTGGGCAGATGAATTGTGTGGAGAAAAGATGAAGCAGAAACAACTTGGAAGCCATTTGTATAAGAAAGGGAAATGAAGATGATTAAAGCAGTTAGCGGTTCCACAGCAGATATTTCTCCCATAGGTATGAAAATAGTGACATCTCCATCAGTATTGATGGGTGTAAATTAAAGGGTCCTCCTATTTTTAGAAAGCTGTGTGTTGAAAATGCGCTGATCCTTCACTCTTCTCATCTATCTCATAAAATACAGCTAAATGCAAAGCTGATAGAAAGAGAAACTTCCACTTATTCTACGCCACTGCTGAAGTTCCAGGCGAAATTCACTCTCAGAACTGCACTGAATTAAGTGGTTCCCATGGCACTGGGTCCCTTCCCCATCAGGGATACAACAGCAGCAGCCACAGAGTCATGAAATATTGCTGTTGACATAAAGCACTGAACTGAGAACACAGGAGATGCCTGGCTCTGTCACTCCTCTGGTGACTGACCTTGTGCAAGCTACTTCACCACTCTCTGCTATAGTTTTCTGACACTCTGAATATGATTCAGACTTTGAGATTTGTCAGTGAAAATTCTTCATAACAGACCAGAAAGAACAGTTCAGGGCTAAATTAGGATTTTCAAAAAAATCTTGATCATTGAGATGCTACAAAAGCAGAACCTCATCCTTTTACATTAATAGATTAGACTTGTTTGCAGTACATCCATCAGAGTGGAATACCTTGAAGAATGGACAGGGTTTTCTATATTACACCTTCCTAGTCTCCATGAGCTGCAAAGCCCACAGTAGTCCATAAAAGAAGAGTTAGATTTAAAAAACTGAGTTCTTTTCCAGCTAGGTTATTCCATTCCATTGCATTCAAATGTGCAATATGTCACTGGAAAAATGGCCTTCTTAATATCTTTAAAATAAAGACTGACAAGTCCTCCATTAGTTTGTTTTGAAGCCCTTCAAATCTGGGGACTGTTTAGGTGGTAATTCTGGTCTTCAACAGTACAGTGGAGTTCCGCAAGATTCAGGAGGGAAAGAAAAATGACGAAAAATAAAAGCAGAAGCTGACAATGCAGTTTTCTAAATGACCAGAGATCTAAGTTGTCTACTTAAAGAAGAAAAGTTCAGTGGCACATCATTTTATAACTAGATTAGGTTAGTAGCCCTAACACACAGTATCAGCTACACCAGCTCCCCCTAGAACTACAACAGAGAGAATTTTTAGCTGTGCTTTGCATTCCTAGAGGATACAAAGCCCCCAGTGCTGTGAATGCTGCTGGCTTTATGAAGATATATATCATTTTGATCTGGCTGAAGCAATCCCAGCGAGGAGTCTGTGCCAATTTGACGTCCTTTCCTTCCTTCAGTTAGCATACATCACTCATGGAGGCACGCCATAATACACAGTGACACACACAGAACAGACAGAGCAGAAGAAAGCTTTCAAAGCATTTCAGCTCTTCTTTACGAAACAAATACAGGACACTGAAATCAGTTGCAGCACAGTTTCCAATGTTTGACAATACAATCTACTCTCTGCAACTGAAATATTTATTCAGGCACAATTACCATATAAGATTAATATTTAAATCAAGGGTAATTTGTTTTCATTATTACTCTTATTTCTTTTTAAAGAACAGTTAATATTGTAAACTGAACTAGATGATTTATTCTTAAAGTGGTTCTTTAACATTCCGCTTTTATTAATACCAGTCTGAAATGCTCAGCCATTGATCAAACTCTGTATTTTCCAGAGTGATGGCTAGGAAAAAAACCTAGCCCCTGAGCTCTGGATTTTACAGCCATTACTGTCAATTATACACCCCACTGTGGGAGCAAAAGAAACCTTCATACATGCCAGCTGCAGCCTTATCCCTGAATTTTGCAGAGGTGATTGTTATTTCAAACTCTGAAGGGGGGAAGGAGAGAAAGAGCAAAAAAACCACCAAGTTAGCCATAGTGCAGGTAATTGAGATTCTACCCATATATTTGGAGACCTTAACATACGAGTTTGAAATTTTTTTTAGAATATGTTTTGATAGTTGTAATAATAACCATAACACTAAGGTTTCTCTAGTCTCTTTCACACAGAGATCTTAAAGTATTTTATATACATATATATACACATATATATTTATATATATATAGTATAGCAATAGGCATTTCACACGTTACAAAAACTAGAAAACACAGAAATGCAGTGATTTAGACAAGATTATTTTTGGGACCTCTGCAGCCTGCAGCGGAGCACGGTGCAGCACACAGACCCCTGAGCTGCTGGTGACTATCTCCAAGAGTAGAAGCAGTGTGGGCACAGGAGAGCGTCCCTGCCTGGCACCTCACTAGCACCGCTCTGTTACTTTGGAGACAGAAGTTAGTAGCTCCACATGGTGCTCTGCTGATCTATCACCTTGACTGCTGCTAGCCTGCACAGTAATCCGTTTGATGGAATAGAGGTGCCAGAGCAGATTACTAGAAGAGGTAGTAAAAGAGGTAAACCCCAGTCCCTGGCTGAAATAAATGGGAGTTTTACCATTTCAATGAGGATGCAGTTTCCACTGTAATAGTCTTGACTCCCTGGACTATTGTCATATCCATCAGACCACGCTGCTGTGGCGTTCAGGACGAAGTTTGAACTCGCTGTCACTCTAAAGAAAAGCAGGTCTCGCACCCTGTGATTCCATCCCAGTTCTTCGTATTCTGACCCAATATTCTTTGGTCATTTCCAGACATAAAACACACATCATCACAATTCCATATGTCTCCTCCCTTCATCTTCTCTCCTTATATCGCAATGTTAATTAACTATTAATTTGCATCACTTCAAACAAGCAAATACAATTTTGCAAGTTTGCCTGCCTGCCTTAAGTGAGGAAGGGGCCCACTGGAGATCAGTGGAGATATTTGGGCACAGAGCTGAATAAAGCTGCAGTGACTTATACCTAAGATGATCCTTTCCCTTGCCACTAACTCTTCTCTCCTTTCCAGCTGTCTTTTCTACCGGAAGGCTTTTCTAAGATTACGCAGCACGTTTTTGTCCAAGTGGAAGAACAAATAATCAGAAACCTCCTTGGAGCTCCTGAACTCTGTCAGTGTTGTGCTAAGTCCAGTCAGCACTTCCAAATGCTGCAGGGCTCACCGAGGTGCTGGCAAGCAATGTGAAGAGCAAAACTATCAGCTAGGCTCTTCATTCTAGAGCCTTAGCTGATCGAAGTACCCCAACGACTGGGTTAACATGACAATCTCTGACACAACTTACCTCTAATTATCTACTGAAAGTAGAATAGATACAGCTTGAAAGACTGAAAAAAGAAAAGCAGAAATTAATATCTCAGGCTGGCTATTAAGGTACTCAGCTGTTATCTCCTGTCTCCTGATCTCTTGGTTCGTGTACTGATAATAGTGATCTTTCCTTCCAATTCCGCACAAAGATTGCAGAAAAGGCCCTTTATGCCACCTGAGCGTAGAATGGGAATTCTCTCTAGCCTTAAAAATTTCTGTAGAATGCATAAACCGCCCTTGTTCTTCATTCCTACTTGCAATAATTGACATCAGATCTGGACTGAAACCAGGAGAAAATCAAGTTTCACTCTATTTCTATGAAGAAGTCCGGTGGCCCAGAGAGTCTGTCGATTTTTCTGTGCTCATGGCTGGATCCCTAATCTATCAAGATGCAAAGCCTCTTAATTTCCACTGAAATCTACAACACAAGTGTACTTAACACAGCAGACAAATAAGACTTTTTTAAAAGCTTAGATTTTAAGCAAGTCCTCTAATAAATATCCTAGCATCAAAGACTTCAGGCTATGAGTTGTATATATAGCTTAACAGATCAACGTGCAGGATACTGCTACTGTATAGCTACACTCCCATTCAAGGTGCAACTGATAATGTATCTACTAACTGCTTATAAAATGAGCAAATACCTTTTCCCCAAATAAGAGGTGGAAAATCTCCTATATCCTCTCAGCTCAATTCTAAGTACCACAGTCAGCACTGAGTGAACAGTATATTAGGGATGAGACTGACCTGCTGAGGTGGCACCACTACTTGAAAGGATTAAATTCTCCTTCACAGAGAGAATGCGTGACACTGCACAGGACAGGCAGGTGGGAACTCAATGTCCTTTACAGCCTCTGCCGATGATGTTAAGAATCCCGTTTGGGAACTTTCACAAGTTACAAGCACATAGCGTAGAAAAGTTAGCAAAAACAGGCAAGAAAATCCTTTTGGGGCTTAAGCAACTGTTTTCTGCTAGCCTCCACTGAAAAAAGCACACACATAGCTTAAAGAAAAATAAAAACCAGATAAAGGCACACCATGTTATTCTTAGGGAAGGCAACTTTAAATGGACATAAATAAATTACACTAAATAAATGTTGTTTTGATATTTTGACAGAGTGGAATAGTAAAAGAAGGAAAAAGGAAAAAGAAACATGGTGATGATAAGTCCATAGTGCAGCAGAAAATGCTCATATTTGGTCACAGATTTTAGCCAAAGAAGATACCAACTCCAGCAGGGTTCAACTGCTGTTGTACTCAGCATCAGAAATACATAAAAAGGAGGTCAAAATACAGTGCATGAGCTGACTGGCTTGCTGAGCATTAGGACCTTCAGAGGGCAATTTTACAACCTTTGACACTTTCAATTTTAAAAAGCAATTTGCTTCAATTTGAACCTAGTGCAGTGAGAGATGAGAGAAATTGTTAGACAAGTGTTATGCAACTACCACTTATCTATATGTGAAAAAAGGAAATAAGACAGCATTAGGAGACTCAAACATTTAGATCAAGATATTGTTTTAAAACATTTTAATGCAACATCATAAGAGTCACCATAATCATTATAGTATGTTCAACTTGTATCTGTTTCTTTTAATTTCTAGCATGAACGTAGGGCGTGTTTTCAGACCCTGTTTTATGCTGGGATCACCCTGTCCACCAGAGGTTAATTCCTGCCCCAAGCCTTCCAGCTGGGTCACCCTTCCTCAGAAATAAGTCTAGAGCATGACTGTTGAGTTTTCTGTTCTTTGTTCCTTTTACAACATGTAAAGCAGTAAACCATTGTTCAAAAGCCTAAAAATACCCCTGGATTCTTCTGGAATGGTAAAATGTTAGCCCTAGCCTAAGATGTCAAAAGAAACAACATATTCAGAGCTGCAGATGAAAAAGAAAGTCTTCCAAAAAGAAGAACAGATTATATATAAGAACTTGGACAGTTCTCATGTCTGAGGAGTGGAGCTGACTTAAGCAATCCTATTTCATCTAGAACCCAGGGCTACATTTCAACCAAAATTCTAGAGGGTAAGTGTTCCATCTGTAGGTATTTCCATCCTCCAAAATGCTTTTGTCTTTAATCCTTGTTGTATTGTACCTTGGGCAAGCTTAGATCAAGCCTTTGCAAAGTTAATTTCTTCCTCTTGCATTCAAGGGCACACAGGGACAGCACACACCCACTGTTCTCTGAAGCTACCACTTTTCTGCATACAGTTGGTACATCCTAAAACACTGCATTATACAGGTTGCTGATGAACAAGATCTATAGTGTCCAAAATAATTTTCTGCTGTAGTCCTAGCCAGACTGGAGCCTGAAAGGCTGACTGCAAGCTGGAAACATATAGTTCATGTATATGACCTACTTTTATAGGGCCACGGCCTGGAAGATGCTCAAGGCATACTGTCCAGCGGCAGTTTCCTTACTGCTTCTTTGTACACTCATCACAGCCTACAAGATCCAATACTGTTGTAAAGTGCCAGTTGCTGCCCAAAGAGCTTACAGTATAAGTAAGGTTTTGGACTGTAGCAAGACTGTGGGAGACAGGAATATTAAACTCTGGATTGCTCATAAGACAAACACAGGATGCCCTTGCAGGTAACCTCTACTCACCAGACTCCATTTTCTCCTGAGAAAGACAGTAGCAGCACTCTTTCAAAATCAAAAAACAACCCAAGGCCTCTGCAACGATGATGTCGATCTTTTCTACTTAGTGTCGTCTCTACTACAGCAGACAAGGTAGCTGGAGGCTGCCCAGGATGTAAAGCCATAAATAGGTAAACATGATTTGGAGAGTCCTCCTGACACTGCTGTATCTGAAGGTTCTCCCTACAGATAGTCAAAGTCATTCCAGAACTGGCCAGGAAAGCGCTCCTGCCAGGACCAGTATATGCAGGTGTTTTCTTTGGCCTCTAGGACACCCTGCAGCACCATACACTGTATTTGTGATGCAAAAGCTGCTGAAAGACAGCACTGGTTTTTAGTGACATTGATAGCAAGGATGTGTGGATATATTTGACAACCTTTATTAAAATCTTCTTGTCCTGTGCCCACCTCAAACATTTATCTTGACAAAATGGAATCCATCTCCAAATCATTTCCACTGCAGGAGCTGGTGTAGCTAAACCACAAAGCATGCTCATCATACAGCTCTAATGTATACTGACCTATCCTGTCTTCAGCAAAGTCTTTTTCAGAGACTGTTCTGCCATGCTGTGAAACAACACGACTCAGCTCGTGTATGTGTATATATATATGAAATCCTCCCCTTTCCCACTAAACCCTATTCAGTTATCTGTTTACATTTTAGTCTGTGACATCCTCATAGTTCAGAGTATTTTAAAAGCACCTAATATATTATTGGTACCTCAGAAAGCAAAGAATAATGATATCTGGAATTAATTTTAAATGATGACCTTAAGATGAAGCCTCATCCTCCGGTTATCCAACTCCTGAAAGCAGCAGTTGCAACTCAAGTTTGAAGAATGTGTGGCTTACATACACACATGAACATATACACATCTTTGACTTCACTTTTTGATATCTTTTCATGCTAAGAAATACTGTGGAATTTATTAACATTCTTGCCTTCGCTTTTCTATTTTTGTCTTGTAAATTACACCAATTCTAAAACCGTTCAGGTATAAGAAACGTTATTTGTTTCAGTTTGAAGGCTTGATCTTTGTGTGCTCTTAGCTTCTCAAGAGCTACTGCAAAACTCTTGGAGGCTCTTTAATCCCCTTCAGAGCTGCTGGTAAGAACAGATGAGCATTAAATCTGAATGCCTTTAAAACATTGCTTGTGGNCCTTATAATTTATAGGAAATGTATATACTACATGTTGCTAGGAGGAAATGTCAAAAGACAAAAATAAATGCTTTCTGACAATTGCTAGTCATTTTGTGCCAGCAGCTAAACAACATGAGAGCTACGCTTTCCCTCCCTGAACACAAGAGCACACTGTAGATGAATCACTCCACTGAATTATCACTTTCAATAATTTGTGGTGGTAAATTGTCACTGACATCACAAAAACAATGTGTAACCTTCAGATTTTATTAACAGATAGTGAAACATTGCTGAACTGCACTGTGCTAAACAGCACCCTGTGTAAAGCTCATAATTTGCCTGATGTCTTGGCCTCTCAGCATGTGTCAAACTACAAACGCTGAGCTGAAGTTGCAGTCTCTTAAGATTCACTTATTTTTATAAAATCCGTGATTTTTAGTTACTAGCACAACATGAAGCATCGCTGTAAATTATATGAACTAAGTGACAACCAGGAGAATATCAGCACGTGATGCATTTATGTGACATTATCTTTGCTGGATTTATGCACGTTTGGTAATCTATTCAGCTGTTTGCAACATGCTCTTGAAAGATTTGGTATTCATAGGTGCTAAACCTCAGTGAGGCATGGATTTCTACAGAGTGCTCCATGTCCTACCAGTATATGCTCAGCGTGGGTCACAGAAGTTCTGGTTCATTGGATGAGTCTGCCCCTCTGAAACCTGCACTGTATCCTGCCACTTCTCCCTCTCAAGCACTGAGAGCAACCAGAAACCTCTCCACAGAGAACAAAGTCCTTAAGATGAGCTGTCAGCTCTTTTGTGAGGCAGTCCTGTTACTTACAGGGGCCTTCAACATCACCAGGCTTCTAAACTTCATCATTCTAGGCACAGCATATTTGTTTTCCAAGCATTTTCAGGGAGACTGAAATCAAGGTAAAAGTTCCTGATGGTAAGGTAATTTTTTATTTATTTATAGGAAAAAAGGCAGATTCACTGTCAAGTGCTATATCTTAAAAATAGTTTAATAGTTTGGAGAATGATAGAGAAGAATTCATGTAAAAGCAAAGAGCAACGTAACATTTAGGCATGTAAAATGTCCCACAGCATGCTGCACACCAGGATGCTTTTTGCCATATCCTGAAAAAATAAGTGCGATATTTGCCACAGACTAGACTAGAAGCTTCTGTTAGTCATATTGATCTGCCTTCAAGACATGATCCCTTCCTGGGAGATCCATAGCAGGTACGCCAGCCTGCAGATGGTTTGCTTCTAAATGGATGGGGCACATATCTTTTTTTCTGCCATGTCCCTTTAATAAACATCTTATGTGAAAGGATTTGAGCAGGGTAAGTTCAATTTTGAATGACAATTAAGCTGCGTGAGCACATCCATGCACACAGAAGGAATGCAGATTCTTTTATAAGCAATCCTATTGCGGAGTTGTCCTTACTTTGTAAAAGGAATTACTTTCACCTTGCGGGTGAAGCTCCAGATCAATCTTCCTCAAGCCTTTTTTGAAA
>WAAD01014174.1:0-14916 GCA_013389945.1 Fregata magnificens
AGTTTTCCTTGTCCTTTCAGTATCCTTCCCTGCCAGTGGCGGGATTGAGGAAAACACTACCTGCACTCCTGATCCTTCAACAAACCTCCCCAGCGCCCTGAAGTCCCTTTTGATTGCTTTTGGACTTCTCTCTGCAACCTCATCACTGCCAACCTGTATCACCAATAGGGGGTANCCTAGGCGACCTCCCCGATGGACCTTTGCCCGCATCCTCGTTTTCCTAGCCCGCAAGCTCCAGAGCCCCATACCTGTTGTGTAGGGGCAGCTGGGAAGGAGAGGGAGGCTGGGCAGGGGATTCACTTGCCGCCCCGAGCAGGGACCTGTTTCCAGTTCCCCTCGTCTCTTAGGTCCCCTCTTTCTGCTTGGTGGCAAGAGGGGAGGGGACCCTCTGCCGCTTGTGGAGCCTCCATCTGCTGCCTTGGCCTTGGTTTGTATGATATTCTGAAGCTGTAATATGCTAATTTTTCATACCTGTGTATAATTTCTTTGTATTATTCCACTTCAGATGCTTAATTGTGTCCTATTTTTGTCTCCAACTTCTTTTGAATTATTCTATATGGAGAGAAATTTTACAGTTCTTTTGTCTTTTTTTCTGTGCTAAACTTTCTATGCTGAGCATATTCCTATGCCATGCTCTAATACCCTCCTTTATCTTCATAGAATCATAGAATGGTTTGGGTTGGAAGGGACCTTAAAGATCATCTAGTTCCAACCCCCCTGCCATGGGCAGGGACACCTTCCACTAGACCAGGTTGCTCAAAGCCCCATCCAGCCTGGCCTTGAACACTTCCAGGGATGATGGGGCATCCACAACTTCTCTGGGCAACCTGTTCCAGTGCCTCACCATCCTCACAGTGAAGAATTTCTTCCTTGTATCTAATCTAAATCTACCCTCTTTCAGTTTAAAGCCATTACCCCTACATGCCCTTGTAAAATGTCCCTCTCCAGCTTTCTTGTAGGCCCCCTTCAGGTACTGGAAGGCTGCTATAAGGTCTCCCTGGAGCCTTCTCTTCTCCTCCAGGCTGAACAACCCCAACTCTCTCAGCCTGTCCTCCTAGGAGAGGTGCTCCAGCCCTCTGATCATCTTCGTGGCCCTCCTCTGGACTTGCTCCAACAGGTCCCTGTTCTTCTTATGTTGGACCCCCCAGAGCTGAACGCAGTGCTCCAGGTGGGGTCTCATGAGAGTGGAGTAGAGGGGAGAATCACCTCTCTCGACCTGCTGGTTACACTTCTTTTGAGGCAGTCCAGGATACGGTTGGCATTCTGGGCTGCAAGTGCACATTGCTGGCTCATGTTCAGGTTTTCATCCACCAGTACCCCCAAGTCCTTCTCTTCAGGGCTGTTCTCAATCCATTCTCTGCCCAACCTGTATTTGTGCTTGGGATTGCCCCGACCCATGTGCAGGATCTTGCACTTGACTTTGTTGAACTTCATGAGGTTTGCACGGGCCCACCTCTCAAGCCTGTCAAGGTCCCTCTGGATGGCATCCCTTCCCTCCAGCATGTGAACCACACCACACAGCTTGGTGTCATTGGCAAACTTGCTGAGGGTGCATTCAATCCCACTGTCCATGTTGCTGACAAAGATATTAAACAGCGCCGGTCCCAATACCAACCCCTGAGGAATGCCACTTGTCACTGGTCTCCGCTTGGACATTGAGCCGTTGACGGCAACTGAGTGCGACCATCCAGCCAATTCCTTTTCCACTGAGTGGTCCATCCGTCAAATCCATATCTCCAATTTAGAGACAAGGATGTCATGCGGGACAGTGTCAAATGCGTCCAGGGCATTAGTTGTATTTGTCATAAAACTGAAGAGCATCTGATAGAAGTAAAGTTTTTCTTCCTTCTAAACCATGGAAAAGTGTATTGGATGTGGTGTTTTGCAAATCTCATATCTTTTCAGTATGTGTTGCCTTTCTGCAATCAAGTCTCAGATGTGTTATGCTGTATTTAAAAATCAAGGCCACTGTTTATCAGGATATAGCTTTGCTTACTTTTAATATTGGAGACATTTTGTTTTACATTGCTTAGTCAAATGTTTTTGCTGTTTAGCTCAGTTCTGCTTCTCTGTGTGATACAAGGAACAGAATATTATCAACCTGTGGAGACTTTTGGGTGCTTCTTTAAAATAGTAAAACCAATCTTAATAATTAGACTGGGAAAACAATAGAGACTTTATTTTTGCTAATTTATTATAATAGAATGCCAATATAGAAGCCAAAAGCTGTTCCTCATGCTAAACGCTGCGTGTGGCCAGTAGACTAGCCCAGTAAGTCAGCTGAAATCATTGCATTGAATTTAGATTAGGCTCAGTGTTATTTGTCTCTCTCGAGACTGCAAGATTTAGTGTAATAGTGTTTTTCGTGCTGAATCATCAGTAGGTAGTGTCCAATTTATTACATTGGGAATGTGAAGTCATTGAGCACAGAGTATTTGTTCTCTCCCACCACTGCCTGTCTTAGCATCGGTAAGGAGTCAGTGCCTTGTTACAATTCTTCTAAGCATGCTCTAAAGATGGGAAAGTTTAAGGAAGGTGGAGAGGCTGGTAGGCAAGGAGATGGGCTTTTTAGTAACCTGTTGAAATTGAAGCGAGATGAATGCAGAATTTTACCCTCCATACAGTATATCCAAGTATATTATTTCATGCATATGGCCTTTTAATTTAGGTATGTAGAAGAATTGTGCAAAAGATAAAAGTGTCTATGGGAAATCTGAGGTGAGGGAAGTGACCGTGCATCCACCACATTCCATCTTACTGAGAACAGTTCTTGTACGTCACTGGCCACCCTGCTACATTAGAGGCTTTTCCCCACTGTATGCTCTGTCCTGTCCTACATCCTGGTGTTCTCACACAAAACATTATTTTCTGCGAGGGCTGCTAGCTGTGAAAACTGTAATGTAGCACAGCTGACTTTATGGGGAAAAATTAAAAAAACGGTGACCTGAGACAAGTTCCATTAAACTCATGGACCTTGAAAGACAAATAAAATAGACTAGTATAGTACAAAACAACATGACAAAACTTGAACATTGTTTCAGTTCATTGAGGTTTTATGTATTACTTGTTGAATTGGTTACTGGGACAACAGAAAGTAGATTGAAAAATATAAAGAAAATAAAGGGTCAAAGGGAGAGGCACTCAGCTTCGTCGTTGTAAACTAGCAAGCAGCTAGTCCTACTGCCATCTGCCACTTTTCGCTTCAGAAGCCCATGCCACTACAGACATTTGAGGCAAGTCTTTCTTACCTTTGAAGAACTGCATTTCCCCTTAAAAGGATGCTAAATTCCTGGTGGAAACATAGATAGCAAATGATAGTGTTAAGTTTACCAGTGAGTTTTTTCCTTCGTTGACAGTCTAGTTTCAGGAAATATTTAACAAAGAACAGATAAATCTATGATCATAAAAAGTAATTCCCTAGTATTTTTTCTACTTAGCCTAATCTAGACTAGTTCAGAAGACCTTCTTTAATCATCTGATATCATAACACAGAAATGTGTTTAGCCTCACAAAAAAAAAATCTCTCAGAGATGAATCATTGAAATAATTGATCTATTTAAGTTCTGCTTGAGACACATTTCAAGGGCATAAGTTATTTCTACATGTCATTAAAAAGACTTGGCGCATCGCTACAATTAATTATTTGGGTAATATTAAAGTGGGATGAGATTTTTGGCCTCTCAACTCAATTGTATATGGGTTTTCTTAATGTATTGCTTAATTCCGTGAGGAGTTTGGAGCTATATCTGTTATCTGGTAGATTGAAACTGAATCCTGAACCCCTGACTATGAATGTACCTGAATTTGGGGAGATTATTTGGAACGGAATTTTTCGAGTTTTGAGTGGATAAAAAGGAAATGGAACGAGCATACAGAAGTACAAACCATATGGCTTACAAAGGTTATGGTTTACAAGTTAAAACACTTGTTTTTCATAGCTACATAGGGATTGCCATACTCAGGGAGATGAGTAATTTTTAACCATAAATCATTTCTGAAAGCGGTCAGCACCATATCCCGTCTTGGAAGACACAACAATAACACCTGCCACATTTCACAAGTAAATCTCAGGGCACCTTGTTGCAGAGATTGGTATTTTTACCTCTGGTTAGAGATGGGAAAAACACAGGACAGGGAGTTGAAGTAACATTTGGGATGTCACCCAGCAGCCAAGATGCTGCACTGGACAGAGAATCCAGATCTTCAGAGACATGTCAGTGCTGGTAGGATGCTTCCCAAGGCGTTCTAGCATGTGCTCACTGAATGATTTCCTGTAGAAGTTTCTTCCTGTCCCGAAGCAGTTTGTGGCAGCAATCGGAGAGACACTGCATTATTGATTTAACTTATACCTGCAGGCACATTTCTAACTTGCTTTGGAGTCTGGCATCTCTAAGTCAGGGAGCTGCATGTTACCAGTGTGCCTCCCTCAGAGTCTAAGTTCACCTTAGATGGAGAAGAAAACTGGGCCACATTTGTCTAATCTTTATGTGAATACTAAGTGCTTGGTCTCATTGACTTATTGCGGTACTGGCTTGACAGGTTAATTATAAGTGATGTGGAAAAAAAGTATTTATTAGCTTTAACTTTATTGCACTTCAGCTTCACTTGCTTATTCCCTTATTCTTGTTTTAGTAAAAGGTAGATAGGAGCCCCACATTTATCTTACTATTTTCTTCTGTCATGCCCACTGTCCCTGAATTAAGTCCTGCACATTTTTATATTTCTCCTCTCTTACACAACAAAATCAATTGAATTCTTGTGAGGGGAAGAGAAGACCTTGCGCTCATTAGACAGATGGCATTTGAAAGGGCCAAGACTATGTTTCAACGTTGTCAATCTGCAACTGCAGAAATGCTCAAGTTCTCTGTCTTTCCATGATTATACCTCTAAGGCAAAGGCTGAGTAGGAAGCAGTTATGTCTGTAGAGAAAACAAATGACACTTTGTCCTATCATTCACAGCCTGTGAAATCTCTTTAGTCCAAACTGAGAACAGAATGCTATCCTGAGAGCAAGAAACCCAGTCAGACAACCATTTAAGAACGCTTATAAACCAGCCATGCGTCTGCCCTTTCTCAGTTACAGTATTCAAATTATGTTTCCCTTTGCTAAAACGGTAGAGTTGCTAACCCTTCTAATTGCTTCACCACAGAGATTACTGAGCTGTGGCTGTGCAAAGCAGTGGCTGGGGACCAGGATCAGCCTTGTATCTGTAAGCTGAATCCAACCCAGGCTGCATTGGGGAATGGGGGGAGACTGTGGCCTTTTGTCACCAACTGTGAGTGATTTGCCCGAAGAGCAGGCACAAAGCTCCGGCAGTGCTCAGGAAAGCAAGGTAACGGCCACAGGGCTGGTGCTCTGAGCCAGGTATCAGATAGACCCAACCTACTCTTTCTGGAGGACTTAATGGTCTTCATCTCCTTTGGCACTGGCATTTCCAACATTTTCTTCAGTGCTACAGGAGGACCTACAACTCTTTTCATGTCCTAGTGCACGCACACTACTGTACGCCAAATTTCTGCCTCTGTTTCTCTGCTGAGAGAGTGGCATTTCTTCCACCACCAATGATCCCTCTAGCTTTGTTGGTCCAGCCCTTGCCACTTAGTCCCTCACAGGAATGGTCAGTACTTATGTTTTCTCAAATGCGTTCTGAATTCCACTTGCAATGAGCATTTACACTTACATCCCCTTATTTCTCTATTCAGCAAGGAACACTAAGTCAGCTGGTGAAAGGCAATGCTGCGTGTTTCATGCTGCTGTGGCAGAAGCAGCAGTTACAATTCACTGAAGTACCGAAGAGCTGTCTTGGATTCTCCTGAGGCAGATAATGTGCTAGAGAATCAGTTGTAGTGTTCACAGGTGCAGCAGATGCATTATTGTAATTAACAGTGTCTCCTTAAAAAGTAATATATTCATCAGTACTAGCAGAACTCATCCAGTGCTATATGATATTTTGTGTCATCCTCCATGAAAATGCACAGGTGTGGAATACTTAGGCTTAATAAAATTGCATCCTCTGGCATTAATAAATAAATTTCTTAGATCATCTCATAGCTCAGATCAATATTTTTTTTTGCCACAGAATTTCATAAACCCAGCACATACAAAGTATTGAATTTGAATAACCTAGCTGTAGTCTCTCTCTCACAGGCAGACATTGCTATTCTTTGACCTCTGCCATGAGGCCAAACCTGGGATAAATTTTGCAAAAAGGAGTAAAAGAGAGAGGAGGATGGAAGGAGGCATTATTCAGAGTGCAAGGAAAAAGTGCGACAGGCACCTGTCAACTGAGTCTGCCAGGTTCTAGAGTTCATGTGATTGCTGTTAGCTGTGACGTAGGATTGCACATTGCTTTGTCTTTCTGGATACCACAGAACTGCAGGCTAATCTTCTGGAAACTTGGAAGTTTCCTTTCATTTGAAATAGCCCTTAATCAGGAACAATGAGCTTCTGAAGAATAAAATAGTTTAGAAAATGTCTTTTCCATTTACTCTTAGCCTTGTTTCCCAATCCTTAATAGTTGTCTCTGTTATATCAGAAAGTGTTTCATCTTCCTTCTAAAAAATACACATTTTTACTATACTGTTGTGGTTTTATAAACTGTAATTATTTAATTGGTTATTTGTGCTGTATTTAGAAATCTTGGTAAGGCAGGAAATTTAAAAAAAAAATGGGATGTTGCTTCTGGGACATGATGGTTTTGCCTCTATCTACTGTTGTTTCAATAGCGAATTATTCCTCAAAGTCTTAATTCACAACCCTTTGCATTTCATGAAATAACAAATCCCTGAATCTACTTGTAATTCCTACATTTCTCTGATGACTCTTGTTGTCTCTGCGGACTCCTGTTTTCCTGCTGCAGGTAGAGAAAACCTTCCTTCCCAGTCTGAGAACAAACTAACAGCAATAAATACAGTGCAGATCCCATAGGTTGTTTTCTGTTAGGATGAACAGGAAAATATGGGCACAAACCCATTTTTCCCTTTTTACTTGTAGGTCACCTTTGGGGAAAAAAATTGTATATATTGGGTGCACAAAATGACAGGCTTGTCTAACATAAGACTCAGCAGCTGTCAAGATTAGCCTGAAGGCCTGGAGGATATGGCCTGACATATGGGTTTCCCGAAGCTCTAGCTGTACCTATTTCACTGTAGCAGCAACAATAAATAAAATGCTGATGGGAAGAGTAAGCACTAATGACTTGAGTTCTGAACTTCACTTCTTTATGGCCAAAACTTTACTTTCCGTTTCCAGTAAAGTCATCATTCAATGAACCTTCATAATGTTTTTCAGCTAAAACAAGCCTTTATTGTGTTTAAATGTAACATGGGGAAAAAGCTAGAACATAAAAGGTCCCATCCACGCACATGTGGCAAGATGTCTGAGCAAGGAGATTGGCAACGTTTTAAGGGCAGCATTAATAGCAGTCAGTCCCATGGGGTTTGACTCCAGTACGCATGGTGCATGTCCCCCTCCCAAATCAGCGGGGGTTTGTGGGGATCTCTGCTTGCCTCTCTTGAACACATGCAGTGCTGAGGTTAAAATCCTGACTCCTTCTCTAAGTTGGAGAGAAAAAAATTACCCACTTCAGCAGGGCAACATTTCATTCAAATGTCTTACTAATTTAGTAGCTGGTGTTTCTTACTGATGACCCTTGATATGTGACAGGTGCATAGCTCGTATTTATGGCAATGGTCATGTATTTTGACATGAGCACACCTTGGTAACTTGTAGTTAGCATCAGAGCATGACGGGAGGGGAACTTTTTAGCCATCATCTATTACAGACTCAATGGTACCAAGAGCAATGGTGTGTGGAAAGGGGACAGCAAAAACGTTTTCTCTGGAGCTGTTTGTCTGAGAGGCCCAGCACTAGACTCACTCCAAAGGAAAGAGGATTTTACATTTACCAAAAGTAAAATGCCAGTCCTTCCCTCCTTCCCTTCTTTCAGTTTCTCTGAGTGGTTTGAGGTTCTGGGGCTGGACATTTATTTCTTTATTTTTAGAGAGGTAATAAACACTGTGGAAGGGCTAAGGAAAACAAAAGCGAAGTGATGCGTTTTATTTTGCGTTGAATGAAACGGCGCTGGTTGTCCAGAAAAAAACCTGTCTTTTTCCTTTCCTAGGGAAAAAAACCATTGTTTGCATATTCCAGGTTATCTTGAAGCCCTTTCTTTCTTGAAGAGGCAGAGATGAAACTCTGCTGAGATGATCATGGTCTTCCAAAAGTTCAGTTTAGCTGCTACCCTCCATTTTTTTTTCTGCTCTTCTCTAAATTTCCCCTCTGGTCTGTTCCTGTGTTGCTCTTGTGCTGCCTCCTTCTCATTTTGCTTTTGAAGTAAATTTAGAGGGACAGTGAAGACATCAGCAAGGACAAATGCAGAGTGAGGACACTGACTTAACTCATTTTAACACACAGGCTCAGATCTCCATCATATTGAGTGATTTCTGAAGGACTGCAAAATCTGACACTGCATGTGCCCAGATAGCTCAATTTTAATGTGATATAAAAGAAAAATCTGCTTAGCGTTCAAGTAGAAATTCACACTTGGCTTGCAAAAAAAAAAAAAAAAAAAAAAAAATCCCCCTTGGATTAAAAAAAAAAAAAAAAAAAAAAAAAAAGAATCCTAATCAGAAATCCATCTTGATAGCTCAATTTCATTTCATCCAGCTCAAGAGAAGCAATTGTATCCTTTCCTTGTTTACAATGCGGTGGAAGGAAACCAATCACCCACAATGATGTGAGCTGCAATTAACAGATCAATAGCAACTTCCCCTTAATAAAAGCCACAGTCCTGTGCTGGGCTGATATTTTATTCCTTTATTGCAATCAGCACAATGGATCTTTCTTTAATCGCTGCATGTATGTCTTGCTAGGTACATACTTATGTAGCAGTAATAGGTGTGAGTCAGACCTTTGAAACAGGCAGACGGACTTCCCGCAGCCGAGCTCACAGCACACCCTCACCTCCTTACAACAGTCTGTATCTTTCTGCACCACTGTGTAATTACTCACCATGTTCCACTTCAGTGCCGTATGTATATTCCTAATGATTTACTGTATGAATAAATAAGTAGAACAAATCTCCAATGACATAAAATGCAAAATGTACATTTTAATCAGTACAATATTTAGATATCTACTTGGTGTATGTTTATGAGAAAGTTATTTATTTCTAATGACTGAGAGGTGCTCTAGTGGAACTAATTGTGATAGATTATTTTCTTGGCTCTCACTATTTATCTGATGAACTTAGCCTACATTTTTTCTTTGTAAATTGTCTAAAGCTCTTGGACTTCTATAAATATACCTATTATTTGTAATTGTTTGCCAAATTGCTTTACCAATGGTTCTTGGGTTTTAGATCATTTGCAAGCTGTTTGCAGCTAGTACTTCATCATGAATATGAGAGCTGTGTAATTTTATTTGGATTAGTCACACGGGTCTTTAACTGGATGAGCAGGACTCCTGATGTGATCTTCAGCCCTTATGAATTCAAATTTTACTTCCTCTGGCTACTTATTGATTCACTTGTGTTTCATGGCCGCTTCCTTTTCCTGCCAATATAATAACTAACATATTTATTTACGGAAAGTGAACATAAAGTGGACATGAATACACAAAGCTTATTCAGGGCTTGGGGTTTTTCTAGCGCAAAAAAAAAAGATCGGGGTAATTAAAAATAAATGATAGGCAAATACTTATGCTTCAAGAATCCTTCACTCCCACTGAAATATGCACACTGTAGATATGGGTTCCTCTCTAAATAAGAGGGCACTGTCCCTGGCGGTCTTACATTCAGAATTCTCGTTGACTTCAGCTGTCTGGAAAATGGCTGAAGGTTAAGTGTATAGATAAAAGGTCACCAGTAGCCACAAAGTAAGTCATAACTATTACGATTTTTCATTTAACAACTTGAGAAGCATTAAAGTAATGAATTCTCTATTATCCTTTCCTAGTAAATGCATTCTCGGCATGATAAGAGTATCAAGCAATAGTCAAATGTATGAATATAACCCAGATAAGAAAAATAGCTGACACCTGGGCACTGGAAAATGAAAAGCTAACTTTTCCTGTAACACAATTAATTCTTGAAACAGTTAAGGTTTAATTGAATGGGAAAGCATCACAAGATAACTTTATTCTTGTCATTGGGTCATTTTTACCTTTGTATGAGAGGTGCCATGCTTGATAGAAACCAATTAGAACTGAATTTAATTTTGCAAATTATTCATTTAATCTTTAGCTCTCATTTATCAGTCTAGAAAATAAGGTAATTGAAATACATAGTGAATGTGAATCAAGTGATATAAGTTGTAAGAACATTTAAAATTAGTTTAATAACTTTACATCTTCTGTGCCATCAGGAAGTATCTCCAAATACATTGACAGCTGCCATTATTTGACACATATACATTTCAAACTCCTGTTTATTCAGAAATTAATTGAACCGCAAACTTAGGTCTTTGTGCTGATTTTCAGACCTGTATGCCAGACACCTTTCTTGCTTTTACAGAACATGTTAATGGTGGTGTGGCCATGGTGGTCATTACAGTCATTACAGAAGTCTAGCTGAATGTCAGTGGATACCTATTAGGAGTTTAGAATATTGTCAAGGCACAACGATGTAGTGTCACATGATACTGATGCAGTAAAACTGAAGTTAAAATTAGTGGGAGTTTGGGACAGTATTTTTCAGGAGATTTCAAGGTCTCTTGAGGCTAGGCAAATACTCTTCAAAGGGGACTAGCAGTGCTGCCCAACTCTTAGATGGGCCCTTGCATTAGTTCAAAAGATTCAGCAGAGAGGAAGATACAAATAGTCAATGAACTGTGTAAAAATAGTAGTAGCCATTTGACAGAACCGGTGAACTTCCCCCATCTTTTGTAGTGTTTTTCTTCATGTATTTTTTCTTTACTTTGTCTGCTTTGTAGGTTCTGTATATGTCATTGTGTTGCTCCTGAGGGTAAATGAAGGTTCAGTCCCCCTGTGCTAGAGGTTGAGAGCATGTGAACGCTGTCTCCTCTTGAGCATACACTGGGCACAGAACCCAACAGACTTGCATGGATGGTGAATTGAGGAAAAGCATTTTCAGCTCTTTCAAGAGTGTAAAAAAACTCAGATAAGCTGGAGAGCTGGGGCATCCTATGTCCCTCCCAGCTGAGTTATGCCTGGCTCCAGTTCCCTCTGCTCTTCGCTCTGCAAGGTCCGTCCAGTTTTGTCAGTGAGAAGCTCAAGCCCTTCTCCCTGCCTTTTCAATGGTTACGAAAAGCAGTGCTGTCCCCCCAGTCTGCCCAGTTGCTCCTCTCTAGTTCATGGCTAAGTGTTTGCATGTTCCTCCTGATGGATAAGTAAGGCTGAAGTCAGCCCAGACAGGCAGGATTTTAATGGTCCATAGACTTCAGGCATGTCATATTCCTTCTGATTTCCCTGTTGCATTGGTGTGATAGGTTGATATATCACAGTCAGTTTTCTTCTTAGTACTCACTGGAGCCCTCCAGTCTTGGTATTACCATCTCTAAACAGGAACTAAGCTCCCGTATGAATAGGGCATTCTGTCCTGCACCACATGGTAGGTAAGCACAAGATTGGAGTTGGTGTATTTGTTTGTGATGCTGTGTTTTCCCACTCAGGAATACCTTCTGAGAAATACCTTGCTATTTCTCGAAGCCCCAACCAGTGTTAAATTATAGCTCTATTTAGATGGCAATGGCACCTGGTGGTTACTGGAAGCAGAGTTTATGCACTTCTTAATGTATCATGACACTGCCAATATATTACCAGGGTGGGGTGGTAATATATCAATAGCCAAACTTCCCTTTGAGCCAGGCAACAATAGAAACTACAAGCTTGGTTGATCTGGTGTGTCAGGCTGTGTACACGTTTTAAAACGCAAAGCTAGAACACTTTTGGCATTCTGAAAAGCTGTGTTGGTTACAGCAAAGTAGCCCAAGTCCTTCAGCTTCTCTGAATTTTGAAATGAAACGTGTTGCTTTCACATTTTATTATATGTGCATTTATTTCTCATAGCACTTTTTTTAATTTGGGGTTTATATGGTGGAGTATCAGTATGCGTTTTCTGATAAATGTTTTCTGTAATACAAATCATGGAGTCACATCAACAAAGAAAACTCATCTTTCCTCTTATTTGTATTCAGCTCATGTAATTTTATCCTGGAATGGTAAAAATAGGTTTGAGAGATTCACATATAATGTTCATAAGATCTTAGTGAACGTGTGAAGTGATTCCATCACAAATGTGTACTTATAAGTTCTGCACAAGGTCAGTCTTTGTCAGTATTGATTGGGAACAGAATTAAAATGCCAGAAGTTGTCCAGTTTATCATCAAGCTGCTGAAACCATCTTCTCTCTGATATTTCAACAAAGCAGCCTCAGGCAATCACAGTAATTATTCAGAAAAGCAAATCTCAACTACTTTTAAATGCAAAATTCTCTGTCCTAGCCAAATGATTGTTAGCAAGGGATTACAGCATTGTAGAAGATGCTTTGCCCTTCCCTGTGCGTGAATCAATCTTGTTTACATCTGGCCAAGCAGCAAAGACAAAAATTCAGTCAACAAATTCTAGAGATCAGGCTTCGATGCACAGCAGATGATGTCAATAAATATGAAATAATGCAAGAGAGTTCAATAATACCTAGTTTTTAGCTGAGATCTGAATATGAAGCATCTTGTGAGATAAATCAATACAATCCAATAAGACCAAAGTGTATTCTATGATAACCTTCAAGTTATTGGCCTTTTCAATTAAACCAAAAAATTCCCTCACCTGGAATAATCTATAACCTGGTAAGAGAGGTTTTTTCCTTTCAAACTCAAAGGCACAGGTTTGAAAACACATAAGCAAATGAGAGAGTTAAGTATGGGACTCTCACTTCTTTCACAGTTAACTGAAGCAAGTCTTCTTACATGTTATCACAGTAGCTGAGATAAAAATAAATAAGTATAGAATGTTAGGGCAAGGAAAAAACATGTCGCCCATAGCCCGCTCCTGCTAGGAAACAAGGCAAAGAGGAATGAACTACCTGGCAGCAGAGTAGTTCTGGAGGGCCAGGCTCAATGGCAAGCAACAGTTAGCAACTCTTAATCCTGCTCAGTTTTTAAAAGGAGGTCTTACCTGCCTGTCTTCAAGGAAGGATTTAGGACAGGGATCTTACTGGAATTGAAATACTAAAGCTGTACTGAGGAACAGGCTATACAGATTTAAGACACATGGCCTGTCCTCAGCTGAGGCTGGATTCCCTATTTGTTTATATTAGGTGACTCTTGCAGGCTCTTGTAGATCATATTCTGCCTAAAACGAGGTCTGGGCTCTCTGGCCACAGTGCAATGCACACGGAAGTTGTGCACTGCAGCACTCGAGTCCTTTATGCCAAGGACAGCCTGCTGTATAGTTTTCCCTTTCTAATGAGGCCAGATCTTCTACCTGATAGCACTCTACATCACTCAAGTGACTAGTTCATTTAGGTTTAAATGGCCCTTCTGCCTGAAGAGAAGTGTTGGCTGCTGTCTTCATCTGTCATGGCCATCTGCTCTACTCTTTTTTTCTTCTCAGCATGACTAAAGTAACTTACATATGAGAACAGATTGCGGGACACACATTAACCTCTTTAGAGACCATAAATGATCCCCAAGGAGTACAGAGTTTACTCTTTAACTCTGATTCCTCTTTCCTTGCAAGCACACATGCTATCTTATGCCACTATTCCCACATCTGAGTGTTTCAGGCATCTCAAAATAACTGTTTCTCTAATTTCCTCTTTGGGGCACGTTCCGCCTTTAGTTTTTACAGACTTCCCGTTGACGTCAGTGAAAGCTATGTGCAAATATTAAGGGCAACATATGTCCCAGAGTCAATACTTTCTTTTTTCTCATGTCTTTTCTCCCATAGTAGAAAATAATCTTGAATCAAATGTGTCATTAAAAAATAATAATGCGCTATGACTTTTTGAGCTCTGTCATTGCACTCACTGAATGAACTTAGACAAGACAGTCATCTCATGCACCCTTCCTTTAAATACAAGGTTGATCAGAGTGTTAGTTGAACAGGATTTTAATCTTGCTATCAATGATTCCTAAAAGCAGGTTTTGTAGATAAAGATACACTATTTAGCGGTATTTAAAAAACACAAATACATTTCCATATTGGTTTACTTCATATGTCTAGATCGTAAGACAGTCGTGCCAAAATGATGCTACTTTTTAACGGTCCCCTCTTCTTTGATGAGTTTATGATACTAGCAACACTTACCTTTGAAACATTTCAATTATTAGATAAAAGCTACAAATTAATGGCCACATATTTCAAGTGCTTGAGCCTTACTATACCTTGTCTTTCTGTATCACCCAGATTATGAAGAATTTAGGTCCAATTATTAAAAAATTTCTACACTGATCATTTGACAGTTTTGATTTCCACTAAGACAATATAGTTGTTCAAAGCTTACAGGACTTTTGAAATTGGGAATATATTTCTGTAACCAAGCAACACTCAAAATCACACAAAGGTTACTGTGGTGCTGATAAGAAGGTGGTACTTCTCTAGAACTCAGATCATCAGAATCGCCTCATTTCCTATTAAGACCTAAAATCTTCCCCCAAGTTTTCTGACAACACCAAAATATAGCGAAAACTGCAACCCCTTAGAGAAAGATGGTGACTTTGTGTTTAGTCACATTAATTTTGCTAAATAGTACAAAATAGTGTAAAGTATAATAATTTAACCAGAACTAAATCAAACTGTGATATCAACAGAGATACATTTTGAAGAAAAAAAAAACTAAGAGAAAGTGAAAGAAAACAGGGTAGTTCCTTTGAAACTTGCCCAGAAGACCAACACAGCTATAAAGACTTCCTTGTCTGTATCTTCTTTGACTTTTCTTGGTGGGGGGGGGGGGG
>WAAD01014175.1:7215-30067 GCA_013389945.1 Fregata magnificens
GCTGGTGAAGGGTCTAGAAAACAAGTCTTATGAGGAGCAGCTGAGGGAACTGGGGTTGTTTAGTCTGGAGAAGAGGAGGCTGAGGGAAGACCTCATCGCTCTCTACAACTACCTGAAGGGAGGTTGTAGTGAAGCGGGTCTTGGACTCTTCTCCCAAGAAACTACCGATAGGACGAGAGGAAATGGCCTCAAGTTGCAACAGGGGAGGTTTAGATTGGACATCAGGAAGAATTTCTTTACCGAAAGAGTGTTTAGGCATTGGAACAGGCTGCCCAGAGAGGTGGTGGAGTTGTCAACCCTGGAGGTGTTCAAAAAAGGTGTAGACATGGCAGTCCAGGGCCTAGTTTATGAGTCATGGTGGTGTTAGTTGATGGTTGGACTTGATGATCTTAGAGGTCTTTTCCAACCTTAATGATTCTATGATTCTATAAAGACCATTTGTTGTTTAAGTGCATTACATTTTGATTTTCACCTTTTAAGCAATAGCTGTCAACAATGTCATTTTAAATACTCTCTTTTTGTAGTCTGGTGTACTTTAATGGCTATGCTGCAGAACTTTAGTTTTTACTTTAATAGTTATTCCTGATTTCCTGCTGTGGTTATATACTGAACATTAGAAATTATCTGCAGAGAGAATTAGAGGGTGTAAGTGTGATTGTCTGAGTCATGTAAATGCCAAAAGCTTTTTGTGACATTTTTCAGACTTTAAAAATGGAAATATGTTATTTGCACATTGGCTCCTGATGGAATATGACACACTGCAGGCATGCCGTGAGTTTAAGTTTGGGCTTTAGGCCATTAGGGGCTATGTGTATGGGGACCGCATGCTTCTAGAAATAAAGGCAATGAACTGCTTTCTGCATGGACATCCCTTGTTGATGAGCCAAAGAAACTCCATCAGGTCAATGAAAGCTAATAAGATTTATGGACTTGCTGGAGCCTTTATCCAGAGTGAAACCTTATGGAACATAATTCAGACTTGATGTAACTTTTGTCTTTTCTCCCAGATGAGTTTCAACATCCTTGTATTTGTCTATAGAATATTAATGTTGTCCAGTACAGTCAGTGTTTAGATCCAGAAATTTGAGCTGAATTATATTTCAAGTTCATAAAAAGGAGCACCACCCTCTTAAATCTATGATCTGTAAGCACTCCACTTCCTCCAATGCATGAATGGTTTCCCTTAAATTAGTCCCCAAAGATTTTTTTTTTACTTATTGTGTTACCTGTCTTGCTGGAGAGTATGCATATAAGAGAGATTTTTCCAGCTCTTCTTCTCGGCCTCATCCAGGCCTTTCTCAAAATCCTGAGGGAAACCATAGGGAATGGCACTTAAGCCCCTGTCCCTGGCAATTCTCGGAGAGAAGAAGCCAGGTGGGACTCATTAACACTCACAGTTAAACATCAGACCCACCCCACCAAAATTTTATACCAACTGTATACTTACAGGACCCCAAATTGCTTGTCTCTGGACATACCACAGGTGAGGTTGGCCTGAAATTTTATTGCTGTTCGCTTTTACAATTTCTCCTCTTCAGAATTATGATGTGATGGGGGCATAAGTATAAATGATGCATTTGTGGTTCTTTAGCCATATTCATTTTCTGATATCTAGAAAGGAGGAGCATTGTCTGCTCAAATGCACCAATAACTGTCATAGGCAAAACAGGCTTGGCTCAGGGAAATTAATTTAATTTATTGCCAATCAAATCAGAGTAGGGGAATGAGAAAGAAAACCAAGTCTTAAAACACCTTCCCCAACCCTCCCTTCTTCCCAGGATTAACTTCACTCCCGATTTTCTCTACCTCCTCCCTGCAAGCGGCACAGGGGAATGGGGAATGGGGGCTGCGGTCAGTTCATCACATGTTGTCTCTGCTGCTCCTTCCTCCTCAAACTCTTCCCCTGCTCCAGCATGGGGTCCCTCCCACAGGAGACAGTTCTCCACAAACTTCTCCAGCCTGGGTCCCTTCCACGGGGTGCAGTCCTTCAGGAACAGACTGCTCCAGCATGGGTCCCCCACAGGGTCACAAGTCTTGCCAGCAAATCTGCTCCAGCATGGGCTCCTCTCTCCACAGGTCCACAGGTTCTGCCAGGAGTCTGCTCCAGCGTGGGCTTCCCACAGCCTCCTTTGGGCACATCTACCTGCTCTGGCATGGGGTCCTCCATGGGCTGCAGGTGGATATCCACTTCACTGTGGACCTCCATGGGCTGCAGAGGGACAGCCTGCCTCACCATGGTCTTCACCACAGGCTGCAGGGGAATCTCTGCTCTGGCGCCTGGAGCACCTCCTCCCCCTCCTTCTTCACTGACCTTGGTGTCTGCAGCGTTGTTTCTCTCACATATTCTTACTCCTCTTTTCCAGCTGCTGTTGCGCAGCAATTTTTTTCCCTTCTTAAATATGTTATCACAGAGGCGCTATCACCATCACTGATGGTCTCAGCTTTGGCCCACAGCAGGTCCATCTTGGAGCTGGCTGGCATTGACCCTATTGGACATGGGGGAAGCTTCTAGCAGTTTCTCACAGAAGCCACCCCTGTAGCCCCCCCACTACCAAAACCTTGCCATGCAAACCCAATACAGTTGATAAATATTTTCTTTTTAATCAGACATATCTTTCTATTTTTTACTTAATAGATGAAAAAACCCCACCACGCACATATATGTGTGGGTGAGGAAAGGATACAGGTACGGAAATCAGGTTATCTACATCTACTCACTGCCCTCAACTCCTGATGCAGTCCCAGCTCTTTAACAATCAGTGGAGAATGGCTTTTACAAGCCATCGAGAAAGCAACCATGACTTCCAACATGTTCTGTTGCTTTGCTTTCTAAAACTGTTAAGGACTCTCTAGAGAGTACGTGCAGCTTACAGTTTGCTGGTTTCTGCTGAACCCAAAGCAAACACAGGGAAATGAACCACCTTCAGAAAACAATTCTCACCTGAAAACTCAATATTAAACAGAAGCAGACTAGCAGAAGGGTGGTTCTCTGTTCAAGAACATGTAGCAACGAAAGTGAAGAGGGCTGCCAACTCCTGGCTTCATACAGGCCTTCTGGAGAAAAGGGCATCGGCAGAATGATGACAAGGATTTAATGTGCTTTGTGAAGAAGAAGTTGGCTTCAGAGCATGAGAGTACTTTGCATTCTTGCCAGATGATCTGAAGTCCTTCCATCATTGGTTCTCAATATCATTTCAGCCACTCACTTGGATTCTATTATCGTACTTCACTATAATTCTGATTATCATTCATCTCAGTAGCTGGTAGATTTTCTATTATTAACGAATCATCTGTTGGCCCTGTCGGGGTCCCATAGCTTCCAGGCCTTTTTAGTGAGGTTGAATTAGATTATCTGCCCTTATTAAAACTTAGATTTAACCCAAAGTAGGAATGGGAAAATGTCCTCCTAGTATTCATACCCATAAAAATATATCATTACACATGTTTACGTTGCCTGAGTTGCACAGCAAACTGCACCAGTCCAACTTAGGGCAAATAAAGCATGCTAGTGTTACAGACGAGCTGAACATCATGGGACGAATTTCTGTTGCACACATTCTTTAAAGCAATTGACATAATCATTTTTGAATGTTGAATGTGAGTAGCAGCATTGATGTTTTTAACATGTTAAGCTGACTGCAGGTAATACTTTGACCAATAAGAAATGCTGTATAGGGCCCAATCCAAATCCTAGTGAAGTCAATTGAAAGATATCTAGTTCTGGTGTGTAAAAGATCTAGCACAAGATATTATAGTCAGCATTTTCCAGCAATGTGCCTAAGATGTCATTGTGTAGTAATAACATGGGATGTCACAAGACTACAATTTTAGACTCCCTAATGGACTCCTGACTTAAAATCATAATCTCCTCTGCAATTGTCATCTGTGCTATGCTACTTAATTAAAAAATACATTTGATAATTTTGGATTACTTTGTATTTTATAGTAAGCATGTATGTTAAAGAAAACATAAGTACAAAATATGTCTTTTTCATGACATTAGCTTCAAGGAATAACTCTATCATCAAGGAATGGCACACAACTGCCTGAAATGGCATAAAAGAACACAAATGAGTACGGGACATAAATTCACCTAGCATTTGTTGTAAGGTTGCTTGACTTGATTTTCTGTGAATGGACTAAATTTTATGGACAATAGGAGGTTTTGTGCTCTGTTCTTTGTTCTGTGTTTCCTCTCTATTTTGTAGCCTGCACCTCAGTCCTTTATGAGCTGTTCTGTGGCCATCTCACAGCAGTAAGGATACAGCTAAGTATTCTTTCAGGCCACTTTCCTCTCTGTGGAGAATAGGAGAATGCAATATTAAAGTTATGGATATTAAAGCTATGGATGACTTTTACCAAAATTATCAGCATATGGCACTCGTTGTCCTCCTGTTTTTTTAGCTAGTGGTGTCAATCATAGAGTAAAGTGAAGGGGCTAAGTACTTGCAGTGGACAGCAAGCAAACTCTACTCAGGTGATATGGCAAAAGTGAAATAGTACCTTGCTCTAGCTCTGAGTAAATTCTGATTTCAATCTGATACACTGCTATTCAGAGAACTAAGAGCATGCAGTTCTCATTAAAATGGGCAAAACTGTGTTATTATGCCTGATCACTGCATTTGTATTTCCTTGTAATGCTGGCATCATTAGCTGTAAAGCGTGTCAATTTACTTACAGTGGAGATCTACAGCTCAGCTGAGTTGCAGAGGATTAATACGTTTCTGTGCATTAGCGGAGCCATGGTAACTGCTATTAACTGCCTGTGCACATGTTTTGAGCTCACTCCAGTTGCAAGGCAATGTGATTTATCTGCAATTCTGGAAGAAGTTTCTAGTAAGCTGCATTACTTTTTCAATTGGTGAGAGCCTGTGGAGCAGTGTGGGGCTAAAAGTTTCCCAGATAGAGAGGCGAGGATGCAGCGGGGCCCCTATGGATGTGAGGGGAAGGGCAGCCCAGGGAAAAGGTCAGCACCGCAGTGAAAACCCAGGAGGAGAGGGTTGTCTGTGGTGGGTGTGAGGCCCGCAGTGAGTGTGAAGCTCATGGAGCCAACCTCAGCTGGGTGGCCCAACCGAGGGCACCGGGAGCAGTGGGCTGGGGAGGCTACCCTGCCTCCCTGCTTCACAGGCTCCTGAAGGGGGCCATTGCAGTCCAAAATATCTGAGTGAATTTTGTTGTTAAAGTTGCATGAATATTTGACAAAAGAAGATGCTATAGCCACCAAAGACAATTACGTTCCCATACCCATGTCTTGCTCAGTTATAACAGTAAAATCGTGCTGAGAAGAGTTAATGGTAGATCAGTTGATTTCAAGCATTAAAATGTCCAAATCAGGACTCCACTTGTAAGACTCTCTGAAAAATTATTTTACTATTGTTAAAATAATAAAGAATTTTTGGGAATGTTTTATTTGGCCACTGGATTCTGGGTCTTGGATGTACCTCAGTAACATTTTCCAGGCAATTTCCGCTACGGCTTCTTAAAAATAGAAGTTGATATTATCCCTCAGATGTCTCCAGGAGTTGGGATTTTTTAAATAAAAGAGAAAAATAAATCCCAAAGAATAAAAGGATGGTAATTCTGAATACAACCTTTAAAGATTAAGGTAACTGCAAATTTTATACTTGTTATAGTCATCAGATTAAAATGATGTTGAGATTTTATACTGAAAGAAAGTTCTCTCTCTCTTTTTTGTTTTCTTTCTGAAAAGAAGGCTGGAAGAAAGCCTCATCCAGCCTGTTTTGCTTGCTTTATGCAATCAATGGAGACATGTCCACTGTCTCACCAAAGATTTTCTCCATTAATGTACAGCCAGTGTCCAAGGACATGAAGGTTTGTTAGAGTAGCAGCAGCAATAATTAGATTGAAAACCTCTTCTTCTTCCTTTTATTTTCCATTACATGCCTGATTTCTGCAGTGGGGAAAGTTCCTTGTCTCACTGGCACCTGTTTTGGTATTCTAGACACTTCTAAAACATTTTTTTGCCTCCTTTCACTACATAAGGCTCAATTATTCACAATTTAAAGAAAAAGACTTTTTCCTACTGTTATTCCATCTTTTAATTTTATGTCCTCTCATGTCTTTTTTTAAAAACCCCTCATTATTTCTGGTACAGTACACTTATTTACCCCTTCAACCTCAACTCTCCTTTCTCAACGTAACACCAAGGAAAACAATGAAAGAATTGTGACAGACTTGATTAACAAAAGGTTTAAGAAGTGTAATACAATTAATGACAACAATATAGTTTTATGGAAATAGAACCTGCCAGATGAGTTTGATAACTGTATATATGTGTGAGACTACAAATTTAGTTGATAAAGGTCACATTGTTGATCTAATAGACTCCTGTGTGATTTGATACAGCATGTTTTAATTGAGATGTAAGAATGGTCCAAAACAACACGTTATAAATGGCATGGATTAAAAAAAAAAACAACCAGTTAGCTTATATGTTTCCAAAGGTGACTGGAAACTGGAAACCAGCTCCGAATGTGATTTAGAGAACTATTGTTAATATAAAGCTATCAAGTGTCCCAGTCAATGACTGGGAAGATTAAAGAAACTTTGCTAATCTGCTCTGCAGAAGACATTAATATTCTGGTACCTGCAAACAAGTAAAAGAAAAGTAAGGATGCAGAAAATATCCTTTATTAGATCATCACTGGCAGTTTTTCAGGGTGGCAAACTGAGTGGTTGTATACTTGGAAAAAGGACTGAATCTGGCTTGTCAGATAGAGAAGGACCTGGTATTGAAAAACAGTTCTCCTGTGTCAGTAAGGAGGATATGTTTAGGGAGGTGTAACACTTTCTTACTTTGCTGTGGTTTTCCTGGCAAGTGGCCCTTCTTCACAAACTCATTAAAAAAATGATGAGCTGAAGTGTGTTAGTCAAACTAAATGTAATTCTCAATTTTAGCTTGAATTTTTTTTCTAATCCTTAATAATCTCTTCAGTTACATTTAAGGAAGCGTAGTTTGAAATTGCAGTTCAGATAATGAATTTTTAAAATTTATTTTAAAAATGCAACCCAGTTTGTAATTTCTTAACTATCCTCCTAATTTCAGGAAAATTCACGTATAGGTTTCTCTTGATAGCATTTGAACTTTTCAACAAGTAAGCTGTTCTGTCAAAAGATTTCCCTGTCTTTAAGTACAATACTTACTTATTGGCCACTGATGCTGTCAGTTTATTCCAATTTTCTCAGTCCAGAAATAACTCTTACAATCAATTAGACTATACTGCTAAGGGCTAAAGGATTGGAAAAAATATCTTTTGGATAAACACTTGAAGGGCTAAAAATCACCGTTTTTTCACTTTAACAGAAGAAGGTTGACTGGATCAATTTGTAAGTACATGCTGGAGAATGGAAACTTGATTGTAGCACTTTTTTAACATAATAGAAAAGATCCAGATTCATATAATCTGGAAGTGAGGAACCATCTTTAATAGTAAGGAACAGTAAAAAATGTATCAAGATTTCTGTTAAATTCTTTATTATTAGAAATGTTAATATTAATATTGTATGTTTTGCTGAGATGTGCTTTCATTCCATTTGGAATTACTACTGTAGTCCCTTCTATTTTAGAAGCCTTGAATTTAATCTAGAGATTTGGTAATCTGTCATTTCTTTGGTTAAATCAGCCACCTAATTGGAGTGTCATTTTATATTCAGAGCAGTGTCTAAAGCATCCTCTCTGAGCTATTTCTACATCTTTTTGATTCTTTCTGCCTAATGGCATCAAGAAAGAGCTCCTTAGCTACTCAGAAAGCTGAAAGTCTCATCCAAGCTCTCATCCCTGCAAGATGCTTTTCTCTAGACTCAAGAAACACAACACGTTCCCGCTTTTATCCATCCCGAATGCTCATGAAAGGACCATTTTTGTTTGATCACTTCAGTCTTGTCATTTTGACCATAATACTCTCTGTATATGCAAAGTTCCTTGCATACCATCTGGCTCCTTGTTATCTACTGTATCCAACCTAAGATGCCTGTTTTAACATTCAAAGGCTTTCCTGACCCATCCTTACTACACATCAATTCATTGTCAAAATACTGACTCTAGATTCCAGCCTGGCTGGGATGCCAGCTTCCGTCTTATACTACTACTTGTCTAAGTATCCTTCATGATTAGGAAAAGCTGCCTGTAAGCATTCAGTTTGCCTTGTTCTCCTCTTTTAATGCCCTTCTTTATAATAAACTCCTCAATGACTTGCTTCTTGTCAGTGAAAAGTGGCTGGAGCACAGAAGGCACTTTTTGTCAGGCTGAATGTCATCTCAATGTTTCTTTGCATTTCCCCACCTGCCTTTAATGTATCATCTATTGCTTCATTTTATATGGTCCTGGGGTATAAGGTCTTTTTTTGGGAGGGGTAGGGAGGTAGGGTATGTTTCTAAGCATATCACACGCTTCAGCGTAAAAAACCTGAAATAGATATACTTGCAGTACAACACAGTATTTCTTACCTATGAGCTTTAAGTATTCCTCATGCAGCATTCACAGTACCTGATAACAGAGGGACCAAAGTATTGCAGTAAACTTTTTAGTTCTCTTTTGTACCAGCAGCAGTACTGAGTGGCTGTTTTGTTGGGCCAGTTAAGAAACCCCACGGCTTTGGACCTGTGCCTCTCCTAGCGTTCCTGGTAAGAGCTGCCCCTTCAGCGATGTGCTGGGGCAGGACTGTGCTCCTGGGCAGGGACTGGGGCTGCGGCTGGGGTGGGGGCTGGGCCTGGGGCAGGGTCCACCCAGGCTGCCCCAGCTGTGCCCAAGACTCTGTTCAAGCTGACACCAGGGCTGCTAGGGGAGCTTAGCCCTCAAGGCTCCTGCTCTAAGACCATCTATCTAAATCAAAGGATTAATGTCATTAATTTTAATCTAATCCCAGTTTCCTTTAAATGACCCTGTAAAGAAGCAGAGGTTCCTATCCTCAAACCACACCTCCTCACTGTGATTTGAATGTAAATCCATTTTGCTTTGCTGTGAAAGTTAATCTAAATGCCAACAATTGAAGAGTAGTACAGGTTAGTAAACAACTCCCGGAGTCCCACTGCTCCAGGGAGTGCTCTTCCCAGATAGTAGAACTAATAAATGATTTCTGTACACATTGTTTATTCAAACCAACATTCAGTTTTTACAGGAGCTTAACAAAACAAGTAAGCTACCAGCTGGATTTACAAAATGGATGAATAATTTTATGACCACTAATAAGATATATAGCTGTGTAACTTAATGAGAAAGGTAATCAGCTTTCACACTTCTGGGGGAAACTTGATAACCTCATTTGAAGTGTTCTGCCTTCCTCTTAGTCCTCAAATATCATCACTGCTGGAGGAGGGATGCAAGGCTTGAAAGAACAATGAGCTAATATGGCATATATTTCAAAACCTTTAGGCGATATTCATTACTTCCTATCTAAGATATCACTGAAATCAACTCTAGGAAGTGATGGGCAGGATATAGTCAGGCTGTGAGTTAAAATAAGAGATATGATGAAAGTAGAATACATGTTTTGGTTTGATCCAAATTCAAGCATAAGTATAGTATGCATGCTATCACATGCACACTGATATTAATATGCATAAAACTCAATTTCTTGGTAGCTTGTAGTCAAGACACAGATTTACCTAACATCTTGCCTTGCCTATTGGAGAAATAAGGAATAAATCCATGCATAAAATTTTAGTTCTGTCCTCAATGAAACTTTTCAAAATTTGATTCAAACTCATTTTGAATTCCTTTCCATAAGAGCTGAGAAAGAGCATTTTTAGCTCTGGAAGATAAAAATAGATGTAGATTTAAAAGAACCTGACTTTGCTAGTGAAGTCCAAAGCTGAGATTTGGAAGGACCCTTTCAGAGGTGGTCTAGTCCATATTTGTCACCACAAATAAGCATTCTGGGGGATTTAAAGGGGGAAAAAAAAAAAAGGTCCAAAGATCTCGTAGATATAGCTCAAAGAAACTGCCATCACAAAAGTACTGATAACGGGCAAAAAACACTATACCTACTTTGGGATGAAATCTGAATGAGTGGCAGGAAGTTAGCTCATGAACGTGATTTTAACCAAGACCTGATTTTCTGACAGATTTTCTTGTGTCTCTAGGAAGCTCTCTACATCTTTTACAGATTAAGAATTTTTAACATTTTCAATTTAATATTCCCACTAATGAGACTGGCATGAGAAAGTCTTTGAAATCTTTGAATAATTCAGCAGTGTTTACAGCAGATGGCTTCCTCTTTGAAGATCTGACATATTTTTAGTAGGTTAGTATCGAGTTCTGACAAAACTTGAGTAAAGATATTTTGGTTCTACATCTAAATTAAAATCCTTTGATAGCAAATCTGATCTGATCTTCTTGGATCAATCGCTTCAAATTGGATTATTGTACTGAGCAAGTGATCATAATGCAACATATCAGAATTGATTTGCTCTACAAGAGTTTATCTCACTTTAATTAGATAAAAAGAAATATATTATCACTTCAGACTTCTATTAGTTTTGATATATAATGGTTTTTGATCTATAATGATGTTTTATGCAAAACTGCATCTGGTTGTTTACTGAAGTGAATTACTATTACTTACTGCATTATGACACATGCCACATAGATTCTGATTCTACGACATTAAAAAAAATTGTGTAATAAAAAAAAATCCTATTTATGCTTTATGTGTACATTGGCTAGATGCAAATTATTCCTGCACACCTGCTGTGTGCATAATTTTGGGAACTCTGAAGATCACATTAATGAAAGATGTCATAAATAATCTTTAAACAACTTCTTTCATGGAATAGTTTGTTTAGAATAAACATTCTGCCTAATTTTCTATGGTGTCCTGTTTGATTGAGGTTTTTTTGGTTGGTTGGTTGGTTGGGGGTTTTTTTGGTTTTGAAGATGGAAGGTAGAGAAAATAAGAAAATCAAGAGACACCTAAAAGGTAAGATTTATGAATGAAACTCTTTGTCCCCCCACAAAAGCCAAGTGAGCAACTTGAAGATGCTTCTAGGCAGCTGTGCATTCCTAACTGGTGCTTATATGACAGATTGCAGAGACTGCCTTTGGCAACATTTCCTGCTTCGGATTTTCACAAGGGTGAACTGCTCTTGAAGAATTTTTGACTGTTTTCTTCACTCTCTTTTTACTGCTCAAGGAAGGACTGGTACTTCATGGGGACTGTCAATTTTTGCTGAGTTTCTGTCACCAACCACTTTGCTACTTTTAGATGTTTAATTGTTCTTCAGAGCCACTGCCTGCTTATATATCCCCTCAATAGCTAAAAAAAGTCATAAACAGAGCAACAGGGAAACTACCCAGAGAAATTCTTTGGATTGCTGTGATAAAATTCTTTGAACTGGGCTCTATTCTTAAACCAGGGAATTGATACAGTTAAAAAAAGAAAAGAAAACATCCTTAATGAAAAGAATTCTGATAGACACTGATTCTTCATATGGAGGTTCTATGGGAAAAGAGCACCTGAGACGTACCATCTTCTTAGTTTAGGCTGGAGATAGACTGCAGTAACCTAGGCTTTCATACCTGTAAAACAATTCAGTGGATCCAATCTTTGTTTTCTGTGACCCAGCTTTTTTTCTTTTCTTTTTCTTTCTCTCTTTTCCTGGCCTGGTTGTTTGAATTTGAAGTTTATGTGATTGTGGGATATTTTCCTGCTGAATATTCTTTACCTTGCTTTCAGGACTGTGCAAAAAAGAAAATATTCATACTTTTTTCTCTGGACCAGATAAGTATGAAATACATGAAAATGTAATAGGTGCATAGAAATGTGTTTAACAGAATGTTTCAAGCTAGACTCCAGTACTGTAAACACAACTTTTGTAGACTTAAAAATTTTAAAAATGTTTATTTAAAGAGATGAGAAGAACATTTCTAAGCTTGCAACTTGCAGCAAGGCAGCACCACCATGGCCAGCATGATTACGTCGTACTCATCTCAGTTGTTACCTTCCAGCAGCAGAGGTGCCATGCTCTCTTTAAAAATCACTCATGGGTGTTAACTAATGGTGGTGTCTTCTTTTGACAAATGCCCGGTAGTCTTGAGCACCTTAGCAACATTCCTGAAATGCAGTCCAACATTGTGCAATAAGTCTAATTGTCCAGTTGCTCACCTGTGTCCAATTGCTTACCATCGTCCAATTCCTTACTTGTGAAGATGATGCTGCTGTTGTTGATCTTGCTGGTAATCTTGTAGCCATGATTTATCTTTCCTGCAATTTCATTGATTTCCTGAAATAAAAGAGCTGTGGGTCTTTTGATTTGCATAGTTGAACACTGTTCCACACATACCTCTTGCCAGTTGATTAATGTAGTAACATTTGGCATAAAGATTAATACTTCAGTTTGAACACAGAGTTGCTTTTGATATAATACATTTTTACAAACAAATTTTAAAGTCAAATCCGATGAAAAACTTGAAAAGTGACCAATTTCTTTTTTTCAAACAATTTTCATACGAATTTTTAGCACATGCCCAAAGACATGGTTATGTTGCAGGTGCTATGCAGCTGAGAATGTTGTTTAGAGAAATGATTCATTAATACATGCTCATCTGCTCGAGAAGGATGACATTGATGTACTCAGCAGATCACTACAGGACCATAGTATTCATTTTAATAAGATCTGTCTGAAATACAAAGAGTAGTGTATTTATCCAAGAGAAAAGGCTGATCTTGTAAAGTTTGTGTAACATTTTCTTTGTCGTGCTTTAACTTGTGCAGCCCTGGTATGATGCTGATGCCATACACATCCAGCATATTAAAAGGACTGGGGAGGAATAAATGTAAAGGATATATATAAAAGTGTTAAAAGAACCCCATAAAAGTTTATAAAGGTTTTGCACAGATTGATTAGTTCATGTCTTAAAAATGACAGTTTACCATAAGGTTGCTTTCTTAAAGGCGTAAAAGATCTGTATTTAATGTAAGACAGCATAACGCAGTCTGGCTTTTCGCTCAGGAATTAGTGAAGTGACACAATGAAGCCTGTACTTATTATGCTTTCTGTACACCATCAGGAAGACCTGTACTTTCAGTCTAGATTATTTTTGTTTTAAATGAAAGAGAAAGGTAAGCAGATGGAGAACAATTATAAAAACTACTACAAAAATGAAATGCCAATTGTCGACCTCAAATATTCTCCATCTTGAAATCTCTTACAGACTTGCTGATGGTATATTCCATTTCTTTAAAGACGTAAGTGGCAGAGAAGAGGATGAGAGCACTTTTCTGACAAGATATTTCCATCATTCATTGGGAGACTTCTCCCTGCCCCAAGAACTGCATTCCCTTCCTCTCCCTCAAACCTTGCATTTTTCAGTTTGCAGTAATGACGGAGGGCTAATATCATATATTGGTCATTCTGCATGTTGGGCAATAACACAGAACTTAACTGGCTCTCTGAGGTTAGCATTCAGGTTCTGTGCTTGCAGACATTGGGGACATTTCCAGAGCATCACCTAGGCTCGGATGCTACTGACAGTAAAACCACGAGCAATCGATGCCTGTCAGGTCTGCCAACACAAGAGCTGCTGGAGGTATCCCCAGTTTTCAGGTAGTGATGAATAGCGGTTTCAGACAGGATTTTGTCTCTAGAGTCCCGCAGATTTAAAAGATGACTTTATAAGAAAATTACAAGTTGCAGAAAATGTATTCTCTTTTCTTGCGTTCTGTTTCTACACTTTCTGTTTCTACACTTTCTGTGAAAAGTTCAGCTGCTGTTGGGATTTAGAAACATTATTTTTGGTTTAGTTGCATTTGTATCAACAACTTCACCTATAAGGTAATGATCAGTTGTTTAGGAAGCAGAAATTATACATGAATAGTAAATTTTTTTCAGCGTATACACAGATATATATATTTCCTACAGTAGCTACTCCTGTTGTGTTTCCTGTTTGCAGGTAGGAAAGAATGCTGATATTTTCCTACAGACTCATTCTGTGTTATGAAACACTTTTACCAGTTGTTTTAATATTATACCTTATAACTATTTCTTACTGTATTCTCATAATAGTTTCTCATGGAATTATTAAAGTCTTTGTCTTTCCTTTTGGATTCTTTTCCCATTGTCACATTTACAGGCAAAATCAGTTTGTACTCCTGCTCTGTCTGTACTCTTATGATCATTTTAATCTGCAAATACAGTGTTCTGGTGGTACAAATCTATTCATATCCCCTGTTTCCTTCTTTTTAGGTCTTGTTTAATCTTATTCTTAATCCTATTCAGTTCACAAATGTGGTCACTAAATGCCTGCTGTTACATTCATGGTCTTTGCTATTTGGTGCTGTGAGGGAATCTTGTGTCTGCAAATTCAGATGAGCTCTTGAACAATGCAGATGTTACAGAAATATCCAACTACTATAGCAGTTGGTTAAGCCATTTGAATGCAGACCTGCTACCTATTTACTTGCAGTGTTTCCGCTTCCCTGCTGCCGTGCTAGTTACTACGTAATTGTCTCCAAAACAAAATTGTTGTATGAATTTAACCCTGGCTCTTGGAAACATGTCTTTCCTGAGCTGAAGGAAGGATACGGCAGCTCTTGACTGCCCGCTGCCTCCCTGAAAGACTCCACTTGCCCTTCCTGGGTGAGAAGGAGGATGCCAGGGCAGTGGGACTGGAGGGCACGTGCCCAGCTGCAGCCAGCACAGGCTGCTCAGCTGCATACCAAGGCAGAGCAGCGTGCCAGATAAATCAAGCACCTGGTGTAAATCCAGGCATGTGAGGCAATACCTGGCCTTCCTGGAAAAGCAAATGGATTAAAATGGTACAGGATTGACTACTATTATAATTTTTCTGTCAATGCTTATAGAGCACCTACAGAATATATATAGTACATATATTTTTAAAAATAAATATATTGAGAGGTGTTTGGGACAATTAATTTGACATAATATTTTTTAAAAAATGGTCTCCTTGAATGAAGAAAAGAGGTAAGTTTCTTCTTGTAACACCATACTTCCAATTGTATTTGGAGTGAATCATCAGTGTGGGGAAAGTAAAGTAAAAGACATCTTTAAGTTTCTTTCACACCATGTTATATATAGTCTGCTGGGATGCCTCACGTCCACTCTCTAAGAATGAAGCTGGCAATGAGCAATAATGTGACTAACTCAGTTTTATTTGCTGTTCTTTCCAGCCATATCTCCAAACCTTTGCAGTGTTGGGGAAATGGGCTGTAAGTAATTTCTAATTCTCAGACCTGTGCAGTGCCTGAATCTACTGTCTTTCATGCAAGATCTCACAAAATTTCGTATGATTTGTCACATAAATATGGGGAAAACAGACTATAGGTGTGTGGTTTCCTCAATGATTTACAAATGCAATTAACTTAGCAGCAATAAATGTCTGTTGATATAATACTCAGGCAGAAAGCAGGAACATTCTGCCTCCAAGTTGCTTAAATACCTTGTTTAGCCTATGATTTCCTGACTGTATAAATTACAAAAAAAAAAAAAAAAATTAAAAAAGCATCTTTTAAATCACTTTTAAATCTACGCATTCTTTGCAGCTCTTCCTACAATGTTCCTACAATGAGGAAGGAAATAATTAAATAAAGTTGGATATAATAGTATTTTTAATGTAGAAATATTTTAATGTCTTCATTTTTTCATTTCTGTAAATTAGTACTTCCTAAAATATTTCCAGTTAAATAATAATATTACCTGCTTTAATTGAAATTCCTTTTTTCTGTCCTGTAAATTAGTACTTCCTAAAATATTTCCAGTTAAATAATAATATTACCTGCTTTAATTGAAATTCCTTTTTTCTGTCCTGAAGAATAATGTTCTCACATAATTCAAAGACAATGCCTGTCAATACAGGAACCCAATTCATGGACAACGAAGAAGGAAATTTTTTCTTCTGTTGTCATAATTAAAATTACAATTTTTTAAAACTATCTTAAGGAATGTAATTTTTCCCATTATCTGTTGTCATGATATTAATGCTTTATTAGAGGAACTTTCTATACCTTGGTTTTTTATTATTATTATCAACATTAATCTGCATTATAGTCACTTCCTTATACCTGTTTTATGTTTTCTACTTGAGCCTAGCCTGGAAATTGCTGTATTGCTGTGTTAAATTAAGAACTTCCTTTCACTTATTTCCATTCTTGGAATACCATAAATATCCTAGTCCTATTCTATCCATCTTGATCCCTGAGCAATAAAAACCAGCTTAGTTAGACATTCCTAACCTTATCCAAATATTTTCTTAACAGACTCTCCCACTTTATCACTTACTGCTTTCAATGAGTGCTATAACTCTTTCCTCATATGATTTAGGCCACATTTTTCAAGCTCGTGAGTCTTACATTAGGCATATTGGTCTATGTGCCCAGAGCAGTTGTTTAAACATTGAGTCTCAGCCCAAACATCTAAACATAGGCAGCTGCATTTTAATGTTAAGTTCAGAAATGACACTACTGGGGACTTGTCCTTGTAGGTCATTCAGAAGTCAGTATTAATTAAGTGAGTTATGCTAGCATTATGTATGCACCATATTTGTTTTAGCAATGGAGGTGGATTGGAGTTTGAAAATTTCACCTGCAAATTTGTTTTTGTGTGGTTTAATCTGTGTTTAATGAATCTAATTGACTGTATAATAGTAGGAAATTATCTGCATGTGTGGAAAACACGCGTTGGTCTTCTAAATCATCTTGCAGTGGAGTTTTCAATATTTGAATGATTTATGATTATCTGTAACATGTGCACTCTGATTTTGAAATGCAAGCCACCAAGAAAGGAATGAGAGAATTAAAGAAACAGAATGTATTCCTTATGAAGAATAGTCAAGCTTCTTGCAAGTGGATTCATGTAAGCAACTTTTAAGAGAGATCTTAATTATCAGTGTGTCTGCCACCTCTTACTGTTTTATTCAGTGCAGAGTTGCATTTTTTTTATCCTCATGAGAGTTAACATCTTCATTTTCCAAATGATAAAAACAACAACATTATTTGTACATTTTATGACACTGCAGCCTTTCCATCTGTCCTGGGTGTCACTGCCTGCATTCGTGCACCATCACATAATGAGGCATGTTTCAGGAGCTAAAATCCCTCTTTCCTCTTCATTATGCATGTGGCATGCAATGCAATTTACTACATAACAGATGTCATAGCTAAGTACCCAGGCTCATGTCATGATTCATTCATTTGAAGACAATCTGTTGCAGCAGAGTAGAGCCTTTCAAAAACTAGGCAAAATTTTTTATTTGCCTGAGCACTCCAGATTTTGTGCTGTACTGTGCTAAGTTGGATAGGCTAAAACATCAGGTATAAGAAGACTGGGGCCTAGAATCCAGATTTGGAAATTTGACATTTGAGGATGCATCCACTTTTTTTGGCTTTTAACCTTACTTACCTAAAAAAAGTCCTATTTCTAAGTTACAGTGATTTCTTCTTTAAAATTTTATCTTGATTCAACTCTTATTTCTCCAGACTCCTGTAAAAATAAATTACACATTTCAAAATTCACTGGTGCAGTTATTGGAAGGACTTTGGGGATCTTAAAAAAAGAGAGTTTGATGTCTAGACAAATTTAGTGGAATATTATTATACTGCCCTTCTAAAGCTAGAAGAATTCATGGCAGGCAGTATTTTACATAAGATTGCCATTAAACATGGTCTATCTTTAGGGTAAAAGGCAGACAGTAGTAAGTTATACAGGAATGAAGAATTATCTGAATCTGAGGAGATACAGTTGCAAATGAGGTAACTCAAATCATTGTTAGGGTTAGAAATACGATAGTCATATGAATAGAGCAAAATTTTAAAGGTCTTCACTAGGCACTGCATATTTAACCAGTAAGCATCCAGCACTTCTGGCAGAGGCTCAGAATTAAGGCTGATTGGAACTTTGCAAATGCATGCAACAATAATAAAACAGTTTTGAAACTCTACAGATTATATCACATTTGCTTTTTTTAGTTTATACTAGTAAAAGCAAAACCATTTTTGTGCAGAGGCTTAATAGAAAAAAGAGATATGTCTAATATAGACATCTCCAAATGGGATCACTCAACAAGACTCTGACATCTTTGCTGAGTGTCTGAAAACTATAGTTATCTCACTCAAGTGGATGACAAAGCTTCTTTGGAAAAAGTGAAAATCTGAGTCCTTTTTTTTTTTTTTTTTTAATTATTTTTATTCTGATGATTAAGAAGCCCCATCCAGTAGCTGAAATGAAGTGAAGTCCATAGGGTGAGCTTGTCCATTTAATATTGCCCTGGTTCTTGCAAGGGACAATGCAAAACCCCAGCAGGAGAGTTTCTCACTGGGAGGTATTTGGAATCCTCTCCTGAGAATATAGAAATTGATTTCCCATCTGCATTTGAGGAAGCCTGATGGGAGATACTTTTGTTATGACTGTGCTTGCAACTGCACTCTGCAAGCATCTCTAATGATAGGTTGTAGGGCCCACCAATACATAATGTCAGCAAGAATGGGTCCAAATTCTAAAAAAAAATCTTGTATATCAGATAGAGTTCTGGTTGTGCAGATTTTATTAGTACAAATAAAGATATTCAACAGCCTTCTCCAGAAAACAGCTGGAATGCTCTTTGGTGTAGAATTGTCAAACTGTGTATATAGCATTATCTAGAAAGCCCTTTTATATCAGTATTACTGATCTACTGAACCTCCAAGTTCCTTTTTGAAAAATTATTATCCTCTTTCATTGGAATAGTTTTGATGCTGTGTTCAAGACCGATTAAGAAGATACCTTAAGAGCCTGTTTTTTCAGCATTTGTATTATAATGCTTCAAAATAGATTCCTGATGAGCTCATTCCATGATTTTCTACTTTACCTTGTCTGTACTTAAGGAAAAAGATGTCCAGGGAATGTGACAATAATGAAAGTCTGCTGATAACACAGCAGGAAAAGAACCATCCCTTCTCACCTTTCCAACTAACGCTGTAGTGGAGATTTTAAGCACTGCTGATAAAGAAGTGAATTTCAGTTTTGTGGGAAACTCTGGCCTGCTGGTGTTGCACTTCACTCTGCATCAGAAGGAAACGTGAAGATGGAGAATTTCCCAATGGCACGGGATGATCACCTTTGGAGGAAGCCTGTGGGTGATGGGTGCATGGGGCAGGCGCCTGAGCGGCAGCAGGCTGGCCAGCTGGGCACGTGGCTGGTGAGCAGGGAGCTGGGGACTTCTTTGCCCAAGGATAGAGCAGCTCTGTGCTGCCAGTCAGCTCGTCCCATGTGCATGAATGGGTAGTGGGAGCAGACGTTTCAATTCCTCCGACTCAGCATTTTCAGACAATGCCATCAGAAGCCCTTCCCTCCCAAAGTTTTTGACCAGCTTTAATTTTTAAACAAGTCAGAAGCACAAAATGTTTTTTGTTGCTGTCTCAGGCTGGTGCTGGAAACAGCAGAGCTTAACCATTTCTCCCACATTACAACTAGGGGAAGATAGCCTCAGAAATCCCCTCTGAATTCTCACACATGAGGCTTTGGGAAATATGGACTCTGAAAATGGCATGTCTACAACTGAAGTAGATTCTTGGCTCAGGCTGGAAGCCGAGACACTTACACTGGTGATGTGCATTTTGCAGTATGGTTCCCTCTTCAATTCAGTTAAAAGAAGTTAAAGTCTGCTTTGTTTATATACTTCCTAACAGTGCCAGCATTGTAACAGTACATCCCCTCTTTACCTATAGAACAAATACAAAATTCTCCACATTTAGAGATTGAAATTATTTAGATGTTTTGGGTTTTTTTCCTTGGGAGTTCCTATGCAGAACTTACTGCACAAAGCATTAACTTATTTTCCTACCTACCTTAAAATTTCCAGCTAAGACAACTCTTGAAATAGATTAATTTCCTTAGTGCTAGCTGACTTTTTCTGTTCAAACCTGGTGTGTTTTAGTGCAAATATAGTGTATAAACTACAGTTCCCTAAGCTTCATTAGTATCTGCCTCCCTGATTTTAACAACAACCTTTACTAATCATACAGGTAGTTCTTTTAAGTGGTATGTAACGCTAATAACTAATAATGTAACACTAATACGGGAAGAATACTTTGTTTTAAAATAGTTATAAATAGTTATGTTAAATGAGATGATAGACATGACTGATTTTTTTTTCTTTTGGTGATGCACAAATTTATCTCCCTTGGGCTGTACTCCAATTTATTCTGTGTGTATCAGGCAAGGAATATTACGCCAGATGGAGATATATGTCCACATATGTCCATATGTGACACTCTCAAAAGAAGCTAGATGGCCAAAATATGTATAAGATTTCATCTAGTTCAGCAAACAGCATGAACAAAATTGGGAAGATTTTTATTACTGGGATTCTGTTGCACACTTTTGTGAACTAACCTTGACTGTAGTTTAAATAGCATAGTTTAAAAAAGTGCTTCATAGGTTGGGGTTAGTTTCTTCATAAAAGTGAATTTCACCCTTTTGGTAAAAGAAAATACGCTTCTTTTGCTTGAAAGAAAACGTGTGTGAGAAGATAATCTAGCCTAGAAACAAGAGGAAAAAATTATCAGAAAGATCTAAAAGGGATCCATTGTTACCTTATTTTAGGCTTAATTTCTTTTGTTAATGAAAAACTGTCTTTTTTGGTGTAAAATCTTAGTGGCATATGAAGACCTTTGACTCTAGCTCCAGGGTTTTTACAAGGAACAGCCACAGTTGTGGGGAAGAAAAACAGTGAAGAAGAATAATATACTGAGATTATTACTTTTTAAATCCCTTTTAAAGTACTACTGCAAAGCTGTACTGGGCATTGTTGTTACTAGACAATGGAGTGTAGGTAGAATGCAATTTCTCACTTTAGACACCCACTATGTGCCTTTGGCAGTAGAAATTAAATATCAGAATCTCAGAACTAGAATATTTAAAAAATATCTTGTTGGCTTTTGCATGTTACTTGCTACTCTCAGCTACCCATTTCTTCAGGCTATCTGTCACACTATTGGTGTATTTTCTTCTTTTAACCAGGGAAATTGCAAAAGCAGTGTACAAGTGTACATCCAGCTGTATGATAAAGTACAGTAGTGATTTTTGGTGGGACAGTTGAATGCACATGCAGTGTTGCTGTGTAAAAAGAAAGATGTATGGAGAGATGATTGCTTCTTATTTATACATACTGATTTTTTTTCTTGCTGCATTTTAAATTTTGGACATATAGGCAGTGCCTCTGATTTTGGAACCTGTGTTAGCTTGCATTTTTCCAGTGATCGCTGCCATATCGTTAACTGTGGAAAAATTTCTTAATTTGCTACTCTACTCAGGTGCACAGGCTCTGCAGTATGATGACTTGCAAACTCAAGGGTAAAGGCAGCAAGAGATGCGCAGCATAGCAGCACTGAGCTATCTTCTCTGGACAATATGACAATGTGGAAAAAGGTCTTTGAAGATGTGATGACTGCAGTTGTCTGATGTTCTCCTTGGAGCTGTACTACACTCCTCCAAGATGCACACATGCCTGCCCACCTAGCAAAGGCAGTTTGAAAAGGGAATTGTCACCATCATCCTACGAAAACTGTGAGGCTGTGGCATAGCAGGGGTTTGAGTGCATGAGGGTGAAGATGGTGCAGAAGTGAGGACAGGTGAGGGAATTATGGAGTCATGAATTTTATGGCTAGATAATCCTTACTCTGTGTGGATTTATTAGCCTCACCAGAGAGTCACCTACCTATAAATCCTATTCCTCATTTTCCCCTCCTGTTTCTACAGGAGCCAGGGACCTATGGTCTGTGCTGGACATGGAAATGCAGACTTTTTCTGACCACTGTCTGAGGGCAGGCAGCACATTGCAAATACAATCTTACATGTTGGGGAAATAAAAGCCCATAGGCTTTTTGTGTATGATAGATGAGCATGTTAAAACCAACAAAGTGGAATAATTCCTAATCAAGGTATTAGCACTTTCCCATATTAGATGCAGTGTTGGTAAAATGTCTTAAAATTTACAACTTATCAACGTGACTTTTTTCAGCAAAAAAGGGGCATATTTTAATATTGACTTTTTTTTAAAGCTTACTGCATTTTAGCCCATTTTTTTCAGATTGGATACCTCAGAAACCCCTATTTTCCTTAGCAAATTAATATGTAATACGTAAGCCTACTAATGTACTTCCTTTGTAAGTTTAAACTAGGACTGAATGCAATACTATAGGAATATTCTACTTACCATTTTGATTAAGATCCCACTGTTTTGGGATCATCCTATTTTTGTTAGTGGGGAGTACAAGATCCTATATGCCAGGAAGCTATTTACACTACAGGGTGAAAAACTACAAAAATGTTTATTTACAGAGGAAGCTTCTCTTCTAAAAATATAGGACGTTAGTGGGTTAGTAATAGCCTGGAATAATGGGAATTATGATGTCTGAATGTGTTTTTGTTTTTGTTTTTAATGGGAACTCATACTATTGTAGAAAAAAAAAATCTGTCTTGTACCAGCTATTTTCAGTACAGTGTAAAGACAATTATTCTATACAATCTGCATCAAATAAATACATTCAGACTGCTGTTTTCAGGAAAAAATACAGAGGTGTGCCTCTGTAAAACTCATAACTTTTTATATCTGTGAGGAAAAAAGAGAAATATATCTCCACAAGGTCCTCCTGGTTCTCTGGAGAGCCAACTTATTCCGAAATATATAAATCAGAGAAACACTGTATAGTTACTGCAATAGTATGCTGTTTCTGAAAGTAATGAGGGGTTGCTACTACCCTTCTTAATAATGGCTCATTGGTTTTCAACTCATATATGTTTCTGTGTGTGTGTGCATTTTTATAAAAATACAGAAACATATAGAAAACACATATATACATATATTGCAAAATATTTCACACTTGAGTACAATAAAAAATAA
>WAAD01014175.1:30095-46269 GCA_013389945.1 Fregata magnificens
AATAAATTACTATGTGGCAGGTAATACAGGTACGTGTAGTTCATGAAGTCATAAATTTCTATCCCATTTCTCCTGCACCATCAAAGAAAATGATGTGACAGTATTGGACAAAATCTCTGCATCTGCAATCCATTTGTTCCTTGTGAAAAAAAAACCCAACAAAACCAAACAAAACCCCACCCCAAAAAGCTAACTAACAAAAACTCCAAACAACAAACAAGTCCTTAGAATAGTGTGAATTTCTTTTCCTTAATATTTTAATTATCTAGCTGATGCAGACATCATGCTTCTTATGCTGTCCCTATCGGGTAGATATGAGACCTGCATCACAGGTTCCATAAACTGTAGTTTAGACATAAACTGGAGGTTACAACAGTGAGATTTTCGGTTGTTCAACTGCAGTGTCATTGAGCATTATCAGCATGGTGTATCAAGATAATAGCGAATCTTTAGGTGTCCATGTGTTTGGATCTCTCTCTCTCAGTATTGATACCTCTGTATACCTCTGTGGTTTTGTGTGTGTGTGCATGTGTGTGTATACACGTACATACAAATAGTTGTCTCTATACATTACATGTTTATGTAAGTGCAGACTATTCTCTATAATACTAAGGAAATGTCTATGTTCGAACAATGAAAAAGGATATCCATTTACATGGATAGAAAAACAGGGAAGCTATTAAAATATCTGGGACACATGTATGAGGAAAGGCACTTGAAACAACAAATGAGAAAACCTCATTTTGGAAAGTGAGGAGAACGTTTTCTTCCTTTAAAAAACAGAAAAGGATGAAATGTGTATGTTCTGCTTTAACTCAGCCTATCTAATCTTTTCATTGAGATACTCCCAGATAATGAGCTTCACAGAATCAGTATGTATGTCAAACATTTAAACCAAAACCTACTCACTTGCTTGTCATAAACACTTTGTAAAAGAGCAGTGCTTTCTTAGCCTTGTACTAACAGAGAAGGGCATCTCTCTCTCTCCCCTCCCCCCCTTTTGATTTTGCTTTTGCTTTTTCTTTCTCTCTGTCTTTCTCTGTCTTCCTGTAAATCTGCTTTCCAGCGCAGCTGCTGACAATATGTCTCTTTTGGTGCTTTTGGGCAGCACTCTGTTGTCTGCTGATGATTTTATGCCTTGAAGGGATACAGACAGAAACTTAAAGTATGAAAATAATAATAAATCTCCCCCAAACCTAAACCCCTCAAACATTTTTCTTCTCTTTAGTTCCACTATGTTTTCAACTAAAAAAACAACACCCAAACCAAACAACCCCCCCACTTCCCAAACCCTCAAAACCTAAGCATATTTTGATACTATACATTCAATTTAGAAAACACCAAATTCAACTCTGATCATTATCTGACTTTTCCTACAGTTGTCTGACTGACAATATCTGCTTGGTCTAATACATGTTTAGCAGTTGTCATATTCAATTGATTGAATACACATTAAATGGAGAATCGTCTTGAATGATGATTGGGGAAACCAGGAAATGGCTTGAATACAGTGGGTTCAGAAAAGAGGGCAATACTCATGAACAGCTAGAAGAAATCATCTCTGCTCTTCAGGTATGAAAAGGAAACGTACTTTGATTATCACTGCCTTTTTCACCTTTTTTCTCTACTTTGTTTTGGAATTACCTCCACTCACTTATTTTTCCTCTGTTAAAAAGCAGACAGGGGAAATGGTAACTAAAAGCAAGAAGAAAAGAGGGGAGAAAAGGAAAAATGATTTTAAGAAATTGAGGAGAAATGAAGGTAGGTTCTGTTATATATTTTCACATTTGGTAGAAAATCTACTAGGAAAGCTTTAGAAAGAACTTTTTGCTGAAAAGAGAGTTTCATTCAAAATATTGCAGCTAGCCGTACATTGGCAGAACGCAATAGGCAGGTCTGTGAGGCTGTACTGTGATAAGGCAATCTTAGCTGACTACCATCTGTCTTTCTTGTGAACTTTTTTGGACTGCTAATCCATCTGATTGAATATCAGAGTGCTCCATGCAGAGCAGGGTTTGTTAATGTGGGCTACCCTCTGTTGCACAGTTAGGAAGATATTTATTATTGTTAAATCCCACATAAACAATTGGCTGCTAGTTGTTAACAAAATCTTGCTTGCAAAATGATCGATTGGAAAAATGTGGAAGTATCTCTGTGTCTGAAATTTAAGGACATGACAATAATAATATTTGCAACTGATTCAGTTGCAAAGGTAACAGTGTTCATTAATATTCTCTGGGCTATGAAATTTGTGTGATCCAATGTGAAAACATGTGCTATTGTTGTTAGCATGAATGCTATAGGTAGGCTTATCTATTTTCAAGTGTGTCAAAGCACTTTTTAGTCATACAAATAGGTGGTATGTAGGATTCAGTAATACTTTCAAATGCAGTGAGGGCTACCTTAATTGCCTTGCAGCCAGAACTCTAAACTTAGTCTTCTACAGATAGCTGGTATTAGCTCATCTCAGAAAAGCCTTGGCAGTAGTAGTCACTAGATTGTCTCTCAGCTCTGCATGACCTGCATTTTTAATTGGTTTGGGAAATGAAAGGTGGCCACAGCCCCAAGCAGGGAAATCCACCGAGAGCACAAAATACCTGTGCTGTGGGGCCTGCACTGATACCAGATGGCTGGGAGGGCCTGTGTGTAAATTGCCTTTCTTTCTACATTTGCCACAGAGAGAGTGATGTTGAATCTCCTCTAATATAAGTAACAAGGGGTGGCAGGTGGAGTTCCGTAAGTGCCCCAGGACTTCCCAATGCCTTCCATCCCTGCTCAGAAACAGTCTGGGTTTAATATCAGGGCATGCAGATGGGTGGGTGTCTTCACATAGCTTTGGAAAAGAGGAAAGTAAGAGGAAAAACTGATGATTGCCTAATTTTTGCTTTTACAAAGGTTTCTTGGAGGAAAAAGAAAGAAGTTGTTGAAATTTCCATTCCATTTTGTAATTCTGGTTAAGTGGCAGGTATTCAGAGATTTTTTTTTCTTTTTCTGAACTCACAGAAATGAACATAAACACTACAATCAAGCTGAAGATCAGTTTGGATGCCTATGTTTGTGTCACACCTAGTTTTACTGATATGTAATGGAGGTGAGTTGACCTTGGCTGGCTACCAGAGCCAGCCAGCCGCTTTCTCATTCCCCCTCCTCAACAGGACAGGGGGTAGACAGCAAGATGGAAAAGCTTGTGTGTCGAGATAGAGGCAGGGAGATCACTAACCAATTACTGTCATGGGCAAAACAGACTCGCCTTGGAGAAAATTAATTTAATTTATTGCCGATTAAAAGAGATTTGGATGGTGAGAAACAAAGACAAATAACAAAACACCTTCCACCTCTCACCCCTCCTTCTTTTGAGGCTCACCTTCACTCCTTCATTCCTCACTCTTCCACCTCCTCCCCTCCAAGGGGGCTGGGGTCAGTCCATAACAGCTCCTCTCTGCTGCTCCTTCTTCCTCACACTGTTTCCCTGCTCCAGCGTGGGTCCTCTCCATAGACTGCAGGAGAATCTCTGTCTGGAGCACCTCCTCTCATCCCTCTTCTCTAACCTTGGTGTCTGCATGGCTGTTTCTCACACTTATTTCCATCACCCCTCTCACATGCTGCCAGGCAGCACATTTTCCCCTTTCTTAAGTACACCCAGAGGTGGCACCATCTTGGCTGAGGGGGTCATCTGTGTCCTGTGGTGCATCCATTGGAGCTGGCTGGAATCGGCTGTGTCCAGCACTGGGAAGTCCCAGCCCCTCCTCACAGAGACCGCCCTGCGGCCAACCCTGCCAGCACCTGGGCACCTGCAGCCGGTATAGTAAAACACATCAGGTTTGCATTGAAATGCACCAGCCCAGGAGCATAAGTATCCCTCCTTGACATTTACCATGAATTAAAGACAATAATCAAAACCCCCATATTAACTAAATATGTTTACTCATTGATAAAGAAAATTGTTTTCTGAGGGGTGAACAGATGTGGTTTTTTCAAATTATACATAGACATCTCTGCATAAGTGCAAGTGCTCTTTCACACAGGAGACAGATTTTGCCGAGATACTGGGGAGGATGAAGTAACTCAAAGAAAAATCTCAGCTGCAAAGGATGATGCACTTTGCAGCTTTGACAGTGCAAGGACAAAGGATTGGAGTTCTGTTCTAATTTTGGGAGAGAAAATGCACTTTTTGAAAAATAATATTTTCAGTGAAAAGTGATTGAAAGATTGGAATTGCATGCTTACTTGCAATGTTTATCTACCATTAGGCTAAGGTTAAAAAAAAGGAAATTAGGACTCTGAGCATATTCAGCAGTGGATCAGGAAGAAATCAGTTATGTTGCACACTAACGCTTGCTAGCAAATCAGAGATTTTCTTTTTGATTAGCAGCTTAAGACTAATTTTTTCTAGTAACAAAAGCAGGAAATTTACAAGTAAAATCAGCCTTTTGGTTTAGATTCTTGGTTTTATCTTGCTTCTCTGCATATGTAAGAAGGGAAGTAGTTGCACTGTTTTCAATGCCATACACAAATGAGTATCGTTTGCAAACTGAGATGATGGTCATATGCTTTTTGTATTCGTTTCAGCCATAGCTTTATCCCTTTTGGACACATCAGTTTTTTCACAAGAAGATGGAGTAGACTGCATGCCAGATTAGCATTTTGCAATCTTTGACTCTTACCCTTCTTCAGCTGCTGCCATTGGCAAAACGTTTGTTGAATGAAATGAGACCAGTATCTGATTTTTTGATTGATTTGTGACCATTATGCCCTTAACAGATTGCTTTTCTTTAAAGTCTCTGCAAGAATGACTTAAGGGGAGGAAACTGCAGGGAGAATGGTGGTGTTCCTCTCTCTTAGAAAGAGTGGTAGGCCAGCTTCCAGCTCCACCGTGCACCCAGGTAAACTAAACCATTCATATATTGTGGTTCCTGTTTTCATCAGCTCATGGTTCCTTGTGACTTCATGCATTTTGACAGTAGAGTTTACATCAAAAGCATTCCAGTGCAGTCGAGCCTTTGGACTGCTTCCCTGCTGCCATGTGAGAGATTCCACAGTTTAAAAACGGAGCCATAGAAAGCGAAAATGTGTGAGTGTTTAGATTTTATAAAGATCTCCAAGAAAGAGATATGCTTATCATTTCAGTAATCCTTTATGTGGAGTGGCAAGTGCTTCATCGTCTGTCAGATACCTCACCTATCAACATTCAAAAAAAATCCAAAACACTGCACTGAAGCAATAAGGTATTTCTAAAATAAAGACTGATGCATGAATAGAAATGTGTGGTTTGTATAATTTAAAATGCACTTTTACATATTCCACCTCATGGATCATTTGTAGGACCTGGCATACATCAGGTGTTGGTCAAATGACATGCAAGCATCAAAGTATTAAAACAGATCTTGTCTTGGCTTGTAGCTTGTGCCAGTATTTTTTCTTTTTTCCTGGGAGAGAAGTTATCCTGTTGCTCCTGCTGGGAATTATAATGTACTGATGCAGCAGACCTGGCATGCTGTTTTCTTTTCTAGCGGAATTATTACTGTAATCTCTATTACCTTGTATTTGCTCATATTGCTTACAATGTATCAGGTACTGTGCAACACAAAAGCACTTTTTCCACCCACCCAAAAAGAATTATGAAGACTGGGGGAGGAGGAAGCACATAATTAAAAGGACAATCTCCCAGTACTAACACCACCATCATTTTACATCTTGTCAGTTTGTATATCTATTTTCATGTAGCTTTGACTTTATATTTATGCAGAAGAACAGGTAGGCAGATCAATACATGTAACGAAAATATCGTTGTAGGTGCCTTAGTGCTTTTAGAGCTTTGAGAGATGAATGGCTTAAAGAAGTCACTCCACAAATATTCAAAACAAAAGTAGTTCACCTATTGAACCAGAAATTTCGTATAGCACCCCTGCAAGATGGAAAAAAAGAGGAGTGGATTTTCAGACTTTCCCTTTAAATCTTCAGCAGAACTACTTTCCATAAACTTACAGATGGTACACAACACGTTTGGCCATTGTTACCGATAGGCATTAATTGCTGGGAAATACATATTTAAATAGCTCATATTTTAGAACAATTGAGAGATCACAGGACTTTAAACAGCTTCCACTTCAGATTAAGATGTCAGCAGCAGCAAAGCTAGCAAAGTGTGAAGTGAAATATTCCATATGCTAGACTGAAATAATCACAATTGAAAGCCATTACATAATCAGAGCTGCTTTGGCTGGGGTTGACTGACAGTGCTTACTATTCAATTAAGAAGCATGTTATTGGGCTCAGATGCTGATGCAAATCTAAAAGAAAGCTTAATTTGTTTGACCCTTGTAACCTACCAGCTTTGATTTTATTTGAGACTGTGCCTAATGCATTTTATGTATCCAAGGAACATATCATTTTATCATAAGAAGGAGATTTCCAGTTGCTACTCTAAAACTCTACTTAAGTTTTTTTAGCATAATGATTTATTTAACAAAAAAAAAAAAAAAAAAAAAAAAAANTTAGAGAACCTTTAACCTTCATTTAATCTTTTTTTTTATTTGCTAACCTAAACAGGAACTAATCATTGGTCCACAGGATTAACAGACACAGGAGACCAGATTATACATTTTTAAGTTTCGCTTTTGAGTCTTGAGGGAATCCTATAGTGTGGAATTGGATTAACCTTTCTGACACTTTTTCTAATAACCCAAAAGCTACAGTATAAGGCTTATTCTCCTGACAATCAGCATGGTTGCTTTGCTTACTCTGTAGATCCTATATTCATATGTGTGAAGACGTAAGCTATCAAACACAACATGGACAATGAGGAATATTCAGAGTTTGCAGTGAATATTCACAATTTCTCTATAAATTAATCACAGTATTTGTAAATGATGTCCAGGTAGCAAAAGATGTTAGTAGTAGCAATATTGATAGGATTTGAGTGATCACTCACACATTGTTAATGAACTTTGTTTAATCAGGTTTGTGTATGACCTATCTGAGTGAACATGGTTGCTTATAGACTTTGTCCTTTCTCTTACGAGTCCAGGTTTTGTCACTTTCTCTCAAAGCAGCTGGCACTAACTTAGCTGGAAAGCAATTTTTTAAATATATTTTTGTTCAGTTTTAAAAGTTGTGGTGGGTTGACCCTGCCTGGATGCCAGCTGCACACCAAAGCTGGTCTATCACTCCCCTTCCTCAACTGGACAGGGAAGAGAAAACGTAATGAAAAGCTCATGGGTTGAGATAAGGACAGGGAGAGATCATTCATCAGTTACCATCACGAGCACAACAGACTCAGCTTGGGGAAATTAGCTCAATTTATTGCCAATCAAATCAGAGTAGGAGAATGAGAAATAAAACCAAGTCTTAAAACACCTTTCCCCCACCCCTCCCTTCTTCCCGGCATTAACTTCACTCCCGATTTTCTCTACCTCCTCCCCCTGCAAGCGGCACAGGGGGACGGGGAATGGGGGTTGTGGTCAGCTCATCACATGTTGTCTCTGCTGCTCCTTCCTCCTCAAACTCTTTCCCTGCTCCAGCGTGGGGTCCCTCCCACAGGAGACAGTTCTCCACAAACTTCTCCAGCCTGGGTCCTTCCCACAGGATGCAGTTCTTCATGAACTGCTCCAACATGGGTCCCTTCCATGGGGTGCAGTCCTTCAGGAACAGACTGCTCCAGCGTGGGTGCCCCTTGGGGTCACAAGTCCTGCCAGCAAATCTGCTCCAGCGTGGGCTCCTCTCTCCACGGGTCCACAGGTCCTGCCAGGAGTCTGCTCCAGCGCAGGTCTCCCATGGGGTCATAGCCTCCTTTGGGCACATCCACATGCTCTGGCATGGGGTCCTCCACGGGCTGCAGGTGGATATCCATTTCACTGTGGACCTCCATGGGCTGCAGAGGGACAGCCTGCCTCACCATGGTCTTCACCACAGGCTGCAGGGGAATCTCTGCTCTGGCGCCTGGAGCACCTCCTCCCCCTCCTTCTTCACTGACCTTGGTGTCTGCAGAGTTGTTTCTCCCACATATTCTCACTCTGCTATTCTAGCTGCTGTTGCACAGCAATTTTTTCCCCTTCTTAAGTATGCTATCACACAGGCGCTGCCACCATCGCTGATGGGGTCTGCCTTGGCCAGTGGCAGGTCTGTCTTTTGGAGCCGGCTGGCATTGGCTCTATTGGACGTGGGGGAAGCTTCTAGCAGTTTCTCACAGAAGCCACCCCTGTAGCTCCCCTGCTACCAAAACCTTGCCACACAAACCCAATACAATGGTAAGACAATTCAGAACAGTTACACTTGGGATGAATCTGAAGTCTGAGACGTGAGTTTACATAGTCTGCGTGAAAAGTTACACACTTATTATGATACCAGCAACCTTCATCCATTAAATCAATAGAACAAGGAGGGACAAAAGTAAGACTGAAGATTGCATTCCCCAGTGCAACCAAATTTTGCTGGTGTAATTAAAAAATTAAAACTGCTGTATATCCAGATTTACCCCAGGCATTCCTCCTCTTTTTCCTTCCGGAAATTTTATTCGGGTAAACAACCACAACAAAAAAGGAAATTTTTATTGTTCTTGAAGCCTGGACAAACCTGGCAGTCTGTAGCTTACGTGGCTGTCACCATCAGGCTTTGAGCATAATCCATCTTGTCCTGAGTGAGAGATATCAAAGAGACTTGCACATAAGCTGCTTATACTTAGATGGGCTGAGATCATAATTTTTCAGCTTTCGCTGCAATAGAGTGGTGTGAAGAGTTTAGAACATAGCCCTATTCTCCTTGAGTATTCACCTTCAGCTTAAAACAATGGGAGGAGCTCCTATTTACAAGATCTTCTTTACAACAGCAACAATCCTGTCATGAAAGGAAAAAGAAAACTTTGTAAATGTGCATAATTGTAGTATATTTATATATTTACACAGTTGACAAAATCTGATAAACTTTCTTCTGCATGGATCAGTACCGTAAATTTTCAGGCTGATTTTTCATATTTAGAGTGTTATTTTTGCTTATGCATGACCAGTCTAGAGAAGTTAAGCCCAGCTCTCCTGTAGATGATCTTAAGCACGTAATGCAGTTGAAATGCAGAAATATAAATATTTGCCCTAGGGATGGAACGAGGTCCATATGTTGTTTCTCACCTGTTTTCCTCTGTCATACATTTGCCATTTGTTTTGCATATTTTCTCTTACTCTTTTGCTCTTCTCTCTCTCTCAGACACACTGAAGTTTTTTAGGGTGTTTTGGCAAAAATGATACCCATAAGTGAGTCTTGCACATTCTGTAATCTGATCTGTGGGGATAGTAAATAGCTTTGGTATAATTTTAATTTATAAAACTGAAGGTCGGATGAAGCTTAATGGCACAAGTTGGAATAGTTAGAGCACCACATACTAAAGATTCTTCCCCTTCCTCTTCATCCTGCCATCAACAAGCCATCAGTGCCAGGACTTGCAGACCTGGGAGGTGGGAGAAGGCCTACTAAAGGTCTGGGTATTATCAGTTTATTTTTTTCCTTGTTATTGTGTAGCATTGTGTTGCATTTTTGTTACTGCTCAGTTAACACATTTTCTAGCTTTGTCATGTACTTTCTAAATTTCTTTCAACTTTTTCTTGTATGATGTTGTTTCTCATGTTTGTTAAAGACTGTACTTCTCAAAAATAGGTGGAAAAATGATATTAAAAAAGCAGTGGACTGTCATAACAGTGAAACTCATATTTCAAACTATTTGCAGAAATCTCTTATGGTGTACTTAAAAGAAATGGTTACACAGGAACCAATGACAGTTTACTAGGTAATGCCTAGAATTTCTTTCATTTGCTAACTCTCTCAATACAGAGCATAAACATCTCCAGATGTATGTTCTAATAAATGCATTTGAGGGAGCTTTATGTTTCCCTGTGATACTTTATAAATGCACAATTCATAAACAAATTTTAAAAATTTCTTTACTCCTAATTAGCATTTGGCTGTCTGTGACATGAAAAATTGCATTCAAATGACAAAAGCCTGTTTATCAGTTTATTTTCGTGTGCCATTAATTACACAATGGCTGGTGGAAAGCTGCAACGTTAGCCCTGGGAAGCAATATAGCCATTCTCATTCTGAGGCAGACACTTCAAATGACATTTAACAGAGTCTCCCAGTGGACTTACTAAACTCAGCTAAATAGTACACTTAGTGTATTATGTTTTTGTACATGGAAACAAGGAGAAATGTTTCATTTTAGTAAACTCTGAAAGAAAGACTACTTTCTTCTGTCAGAAACAAGGTAAAAATGTACTTAGCCTGACGTTTTAACACATAGGTTACACTTAAATTTAGCAGCTGTTTTTAGTCTACCATACCTTCCATATAGTGACAGCATCAAGATAAACCATGGCATTTGCTTCCCAAAGGAGATTCTATCTTCGTATTGCTCTTGGAGTGACAGAGATATATAGAAGAAAGCTCTGCTAAGACCAGCAAGATCCTTACAAAAGTGTTGCATAATGTTACATGTACAAGTTCTAAGTTCAGTGAGTTTTGTTTATAAAATATTTATGAAGAAATGAAAGAAGGAAAATTACTAGCATCTTCCAAGGGGAGTTTATGCAGGCAGAACTCCCACTGGTTTCAGTGGGGATTTTCCCTGCTTGTGGCCTCCTCTAATAGCCATTGATATTAATGGGAGTCATTCCTTTGATTTTAATGGGCTCTGGATCATGGATTTTGGTTCTAATAGGTACTGGGCTGTATTTAGAAATAGTCATACATGTTTTATATAGGAATAAATGCTCAGCCAAATTTGTTTACTGACTTATTTTCAAATATCAGTCTTCATAATAGCTGCCTATGCTGAAGAACACTGTTCAGGTAAATGAATGGACATTTTTCCTCCATCTCTTGTCAGTTCTGGGAAAATAAGGAAACAAGACACATTAGCATTTGGTACATATCTCTTTCTGAAACTTTTTGCTAATTTTCTTTAATTCACTAGAGTTTATATAGGGCTAACTGTAGCGGAGTTCAGTGGGCTTTCCTGTAGCTTTAATGAGTTAGAGATGGATCAAAAAACCCTCTCTGATCTGTTAGATAGTCTACTGACTGCTGATTATAAAGATTTTCATTACCTTCTCAGCTAATCCACTAAGTTGACTATCCATTTCAAGCAGAATCCAGGTGGATTTGTGTCCACAGCAAAGCTATTCTGAACACACCAAAGCATTCAAATACTGTATTAGCTAATGCCTGAAGAGAAATTAAATCTAAAGTGAGTCCTTCAAGCCCAACACCAGCAATGGATTGAATTAGTGAAAATCCTGCACCAATACTGTGTAAAAATGAAAGCTTTCAGGGGTTTTGTTTCGATTGGGGGGTTTAGAAGAGTTTAACTTTTTTCATACTAATTTGAAATATTTGACTGCATCACTAGCTCTGCTGACTTAGCCACGAGTAGTGCTTCATGAATATATGAATATCTGATACATTGAAGATTCCTGAAAAATAAAGTAACTTTGACATGTGCAAAACCCTTCTTCAGAGGCTATGTGACTAGTCAGTATATGCTGCAAGACGATAATGGAAGTACAAGGGGTTAACAATTCCAGTGAAAAACAACAACTCTCTTCTCCATGAAGTTCTTAGAAGACTGTTAACTGTTGATTAGCATTACGATGAAATGCCAAAGGCACCTGTTGTGGTATGTTGGGATGCATTTTGTACAGAAATAAAAATGCGAGCCAGATCCTTGGTCCATTCTGCTTCAGAACTGAGAGCAGTTGGATGCTTGGCATATAAGCCAAGGATATTTTAACAGCACGTGGCCATAAAATTGTTCAGCATTTGGTCTCAGATATCTCCAAGGCAATTTAATTTGCCTTGTGGCATTTAGCCATCCATTAAAAAAAAAAAAAGCTAATGTTACCATATTCTGATGATTCAGTGGCTAAGTCAGGTTTCTAGTTATCTGAAAATGATCATCTCCAAGGGGAAATAGAAGCAGTTGAGAAAAGATACATTTTAAGGAGGAATCTTCTGCCAGCTTGTTATTGCCTGTGAATTTCATTATTTGCAATATTTGCTAGTGCTGGATCATCTGTGTGCTTAGAAACATTTAATACCTCTTTTCATATATTTTTGTATTTGTATCAAGATGGTAAATCATCAGCATCACAATATAACATATATAATAACAGTAGAGAAAGTTTGTTCTTCTGAGATGGAGTGGGTAGGGATTAGTATGTAGTAATAGCATCTTATAGAATACATTGTTCTGATGGCTTGTTCAAGGCTTTACTTTTACCATGTAATCAAAGCCTGTGAGCTTCATTAGTGCTATTAACAGTTCTGGTCTACTCTTCCACCTGCTGGTAAGGCACAGGTGCATCTGGAAGTGGATTCCACATTGTCCTGTCAAAGTTGGTGTGTTGACAAGCTCCTTTGCTCAGGTGCATGCCAGATTTACTGTACTTCTGGACCAGTGTATTTTCAAGTTTTAATAATGAAATAAAATAAAAATGTGATGACAGAGGTTTGAGGTTCTCTCCCCAAAGAGGTTCCCCAAAAAAGAAGGAACGCTTATGCCTCTCTAGTACGTTGAAAACTGTGCCTGTGGTGGGTTGACGCCGGCTGGGCGCCAGGTGCCCCCCAGCCGCCCTATCACTCCCCTCCTTAGCAGGACGCAGGGGGAGAAAATGAGATGGAAAGAAACCTCGTGGGCCAAGACAAAGGCAGTTTAATGAAACAAAGACCACGTGCGGAAGCAAAAGGAAAGGGCCACCAGAGACCCCCTCCCCGCCTCTCCCCACAGCGACGCCCAGCCCCCGNGGGGCTGGGCAGGCACCGCCCGGCAGCGGCCCGAACGCCGGTGCCGCCTCCCGCCACCGGCACGAAGCGCAGCGGGCTGCCGCGGGGAAAACCAGCTCCCCCTCAGACGGACACGGTACAGTGCCAAAAAAATGCTACACAGTAGGAAGAAGTAGGCAAGATGACCATGTCAACTACTCTCCTGCAAAGATCTGCTGAGATACAGAGCAGAAGTGGAAAAACAGGCCAGCTGGGACCAGTGTGTCTTCGCCTTCTTAGTCTGACTGGTAAAGTGGACAAATCAAAGAAATCTAGACATCGAGATTTTCTATTTAGTTCTCAGCAGAAATCCCTATTGCAGATGAAAATCTGGTTTATTTTGAGCAAGGCTAGGGCTGGACTTCGTTTGTATTGGCAGAGGGAGTGTAGTGGAGAAACGATTATGTGGGTGTGACTCAAATGAGAGTTGACTACTGCATCTGCAGCTCTCGGTGTCAAAAGAGGACATTCTATGCAGGTTCATTCTGATCAAAAAAAGAAATGGTAAAATTGGTATATCCTCCTATTCCCCTAACTTCATTGGCCTGCAAGGAAAGCACCATGGGTGATCTGGGAAGAATCTTGCTTCAACTGAAATATTTTTGCTTCTCTGGAATGGTTCAGGCTTGCACATGAAACAGGCTCTCACCGTGGCTGTATTTTAATTTCATCATGTATAAAATGCAAATAATAACTGTTTAAAGTGTTTTGAGATGAAAACTGCTGTGTAAATGAAAATACAGGAAAAATATTACAGCCATGGCTTAAACTGGAAAGAAACTTCTGTAAAGAAGTGGGGAACTTGATTTTCTTTGTAAAAATAAGGAATTGAGTAGATATTAGTAGAAATTGAAAGAATTTGGGAGTTTTCTTTCATCATTCAGGCCTTGCTGGTTACCATCTCCTGTTCATAGCTTTACTAAAAGCCTATTCAACAGCTACAGTGATGGACTAAAATCACTTTGCCAGCTGAAAACCTCTTTTGAATTTGTGAATCTGACTTTCTTCTCTCCCCCAAAATTGTTGAAGTGAAGGAAAGAAATTGATGCTCTTTGTGAATCTTGCCCAGTATCTTCTCAGTCTCCTTGATGAATCGCATTATCTGGAAAGCGACCTTTACAGTTCATATCTCTTTTGCACCTAATGCTGTTATTCTCCATTCTGTTATAATGAAAGTATTACATGGATAACTATTGAGCATTATCTTCCAGAAGGAGAACTAATTTGGGAAAGAAATGAAGTACTTTAATGTGAAACCTGATTTCTTTTTTTTAACCTTGTAGATACCTGAGAGTGAGTGCTTAGTAAGTTCACAGACATGGTAAATACACTGAACTACCTACTTACTGTAAAAGGCAATTTCCATTTCAGAATTTATGGGCAGCTGAATCAATTCCTCTCTTCAATTACAATACTTGGATGAACAGTTTGTGCTGCTGGACATACTGAAAATAGACCTGTTTGACTTTTTGAAGTATATAATTACGCAGGTTATATCCGGATACACATTTGCCTTAGCTGTATGCCCCTTGACATGATATTTTTACTTTTGTGAACAGCATCGAATAAGCTAATACCTGCTGTAATTTTTAATTTTATACCTTTTTTAGTTTCAGATTGCTTTGAAGTAGCTATGCAGTACAGTGTAATTTATTCCATAAAGAGCTGTGAATCACGTAAAACTTGCGCTGTGCAGGTTTGTGCTAGTAGAGCTGCTAAGTTTTAGCTTGACTTCAGCTGGTTGGCTTAGGACAGATGAGACTGTGTCCTGCTTTCCGTATGATTTACTCCTTTGTGAAGATAATTAATAATGTCCAGTAATTTCTAGGGAGGGATGGGTCATTGCCAATTGACATAAATATACAGGAAAGCATGAGTGCTGCACAGAATGTGCTATTATGTCAAGTCAGATCACATGAGTGACTCTCATGCTGTGAATGACGTGGATCATACTTTGCTGAATAATCATTTTTCCCTTGGAAAGGAGCTTGGCTAAAGGCAAAGTAAAACTGTGTCAGATTTTAGCATTTGATGAAAAGACTAGTTGATCCATGTTCCTGTTGTGATTTTCCCATCTTAGGCACAAGACATTCACTGCTAATTACTAAAATGGTAGCATTACCTGCCCAAAAGTTTGGGTTTCTCAGAAGCTGATGAAAGAATTCAGGAAGAGATGCAATAAGCATGGGGAAGTTGAGGTAATCAAAGATCCATGCTCTGGCATGCATCAGGTGGCTGTGCTATTTCTCAAACCCACATTAGCACCAATAAGCCAACGCAGACTCTGCTTTTTTCTGCTAACATAGTAAAAGAGATCAGGAAATAAAAATAACAATAATTCAGATTTAATGGAAGTAAACTAAAAGAAACAGTGTAGACAGCCACTCAATAGGAGACAAGGCTGTGCAAGATACTACTTTTTTGAAAAATTTTATTTCACTATAGTTTGTAAAAGGCAGCAGCATAACCAAACTGGATATACTGACATGTCTGCATGGAAAAGTCTTCTGAAACATGCCAGGTTTCTGCTTATAATCTTCTTTAGAGAAACACTTTTTTATTGATGCAGCATGTTGAATCTTTCAATCTGCTGCTATGGCTAATTTCAACAACTAAAAAAAAGGTTCACCAACCCTTTTGTGAGACTGTCAAACTGTTGCTTCCAGTAACAACACTGTACATTTGAAAAGAAGCAAAGCTTCAAGTTGATATTGTAAAATACCTATAAATGGTATTTTCTGCATTGTAAGGCTGTGCAAATAATTAATGTTTTTGGCTTTTTGGCAACCAAACCAAGAATTAAAACAAAATTATTTGGGTTTGTCTCATCAACATGTTCTATTCAGTATGAAAATAAACATTTCATTTGCAGACATTTGGAAAGAAAAAGAGATGAAAGGGTAGTTTTACAATACTGCTAGAAAATGCAGGATCCTTCTTCTGAGAGCCCTGTCTTTAGGGCTTTTAGCCAGGTTGCTGGAGAGCCAAGTTCCCTCTGCCTGAGCAGACTTGAACTCCCCAAAGAGTGCCCTAGCAGTCAGGCCATTGAATAGTCTGTGCCAAGGGTAGTCTCCATCTCTTCTGTTGGTCATTTTCTCTTTGGCATAAACAAGAAACCCATGGAATACCAGCAATCCTCTCTGAAGTGACATGTTCCCAGTGAAAAAGCATGAGGAGAAGGACTGAGAGAGACATTTTCTCAGCAGTAAATTATGTTCTGAGAAGGGCTTGCACTTCAGCAAGCGGTGAGGAGAGCAGAGTATTACCCTGGCAGCTCAGGCGCTATTCAGCACAGTAGGAAGCTTGGATCAGATCACCACAGATCAAGGAGGGGAATGAATTTTGGTAGGACCTCACAAGCAAAAGTCTA